>JAQGAF010004362.1:0-14574 GCA_034687865.1 Kryphioiulus occultus
AAACGAGTTTCGGTGAGTAATCTCGTTTGAAACGTCCTGTCTGAACGAGGCTTTATGGATGGCCCCTTACATAATACACAAACGCCCCCACGCAATTCAGTACGTCACAATTAAATATTGACCAAGAAAATTAACTGCTACCTGATCGAGAGAATCGAGTGGGTCCGAAGATCGCCAACGAAAAAGCGCCGACGTCATAATTAATGAAACGTCCCCATCGGTATAGTCACGAGACTTTTCGGCACCCGTCGCCAAATTTGCAGATCCAGGAATTGGCGGACGCCCCCTGTTGTCGTTTCCATTTTGGCAGCTTCCAACTGCTAGCGTAACCGAAAACACAAATCTCGTGACAAGTACCACTCGTACTGTCGCGAGGCAGCTGTCGATTCGTTTCGACGTTTTTGAAACCTGGTTGGAACCGGCAATTTTAATGCAGTCATTTGAAACGGACGATGTGCAGGGTCCACTAGTGGACGGGGAGGTGGAGGTTATGTAGACCCTGCATGCGCATTCTGCAGCACCATCGCCAACTGTCAAAAGCACTGGTTCGCTGTTTCCATCAGGTAAAGACACATAGTCCTTATTCCTGTGTTTGTTTTGCTGCTACCAAATTGCGCATCCCAGCATATGGGTTCCCTGACTTGCACAGTACACTGCATGGCAACCCAGCATCGCCTTTTCCTCAACCCGTCAAATGCCGTTTCGCCTTTTCCTCCTCCAGCAATGGAACCAGCGTCCATTTTGGGCGTTTTAACTCGGGTTTTAACCGCAGAAAACGCTGGTGGACCTCTCTGAGACGGTACGATAAGGTCATACTGCTGATGAAGTGATGACGATTTTAACTGATGAGGGGCACCCTGCAGCTTCATCCCTGGGTTGCCTGGGGAACGTCCCCAGGGACTGCCCATACGTGCTGTCAGCCGAAATACAGACTGCTGCAAAAATATCGTGTATGGTCGACTGGAAACCTGGACATAAGCTGTATCAGGGAAATTGATTTGGGCTGGAAGTGTCTGTGTGGAGCAACGATTTTGAATGGTGTACAGTACGTCTCAGGATAGCGGGAGAAAAACTGTATTAGTGTCTACCTTTTCATCGGCATTGGTTTTTACTAATCAACTAAAATTCATCTAAAATTAGTAAAATTCTAACCATATTTTGGTTTGCTAATTATGCGAAATGTTTGATGAAAAAATTAACAGAGATTATGGATTTCAGTGGTTTTTCATACGAAATGTTAGGCGGTATTAATTTTTTTCGAGTAATATAATTTATTAACAATAATAGACAGAGAAGTTTCGTACGAAATAAAATAAATACGACAACGAAATCACATTTCGGAAGTACACGCCCTTTTTTTGTATTTCGTAAAAACAGTTAGGGAAATTTCGTACGAAAATACCCCAAATCAGTAATAAGATGTGTGACCATACATATAGTTCTGCTATATCCCTATTGGCAGAGTAACCATCAATAGGGATTTATTTTACGAAAGTCCCCATTGCTGTGATCACAATGTTTTCTACGCATGCGCACCTTTTTTTCGATTATTTCGTGTGAGTAGACTTTTCATACGAAATTATGGCATAGATTTCGAACGAAATGTGTAGTTTTTGTAACTTTCGCCAAAAACACATTTTTCGCCCAGGAAATGACGTCAAAAGTTAACTTTCCGTACGAAATTTCACTGTCTAATATTATATTGAAGGCCTGTTATTTCAACACTTATAAACCAACCCCTATGCAGTAAAATTCACGAAATTAGTGCATTCGAAATGTTCCTGGAAACCTGATCGGAATTTTTGATTGATCGACTTCTGTCTTAGCTGTCCGTGGGCGAACAAGTCCTCTCAATGGAACCTGCTGAAATCTTAGCTGTGGATCAAGACAGTGGTGTTCTAAGCGCTGTTCAGTACTCTCTCGTATTCTATAACGAAGGCTCTATTTGTTGTGAGTGAACAATTCTGTTTTTATCTTGCCTTAAATCGAGATACGAAAATTCGCAAACTATGATTAGGTTAAAATCCAATCAAATTTCTGACCTTAGATAGCAGTAACGTTATTGGAACTTTTTATTTATTTTTTATTATCTTTCTTCAAGAAGGGGGCGTTCACGTATTACGTCATCTTAGGGTAGGGGATTAGCCAATTGATGACGCATGATGACGAAAATGAGAGGAGAGGGGGAAGTCGGTCAAATGATGATGTCATTATTGTTGTTTTACAAAAGATAGGATTAAAATCCATCATTTATCATCCAGTTTTACAAAAAAAATTCGATAACAACGTTTTTCTTTTTTTTAAATATGCTTTTGCGCCACTGAAATCCATTACATATGCTCAAATTTTGATACATTTTTTTTCAATTCGACATTTTTTCGGCCAGTGGTTGTCATCACTACAAGGGGGGGGGGGAACTGAAGATGATGACAAATGATGACATATGGGGGAGGAGTCTTAAAATCAAGAATACGTGATGACATAATATTTGAACATCACCGAAGAAATTAAAAACCAGTGCCTTATTCTTCCGCTATTTTTAAGTTCGAAATGTTACCATATTTAGCACCTTAATTTGATTGAATTGCACTGAAAATGACCAAGTTAAACAGTAATTTCATTCGTTTATTTTGGGGCGTGTTTCTTTGTAGCTGAACAGTGCGATGCAATGTCCAAAGCCTTCACAATTGACTCTAACACTGGCGTGATAAGGATGGACACGAACGTTCCAGGCTTGGAAACTATCACCAGCGGAGTGGCTTCTTTTGCTGTAACGGTAAAGTCTCGAATTTCGACTGTTTTTAGGGCATTATTTTGTTCTAATGGAAACGGTGAGTTATTTTAGCCACCATAAGGGGGGCAATCACTGCCGGCTTTGCAGCCGTTAAGAAATGTTTGTATCAAGGGGCAGCCACGGCCATATCGGGGAAAAGCGTGCGATCAACATATGTCATAAACTAAACTCCATTCACAGTTTCCATTGACGCCACCCTTAATCGAGTGGAATCTCATGTGTTATTTTTCATGGAATTTTCATCTTCGCCTCAATGCGTTTATTTTCTTGTCAGGCCACTCAAGTTGACGACTCGCGCCATTTTGCCAATGCCTTTGTGAGCGTGTCTCTTCCAACATCCTACACCACACCTGCTACCACAGGTACCACACCTTCTACCACACCTCTTACCACAGGTACCACTGTCTATCCTTGCACCACAATAATTCCAACTCCTTGCCCCACTCCTACACCGTGTCCAACAGTCGAGCCCACCACCACTACCGAATGTCCCTCCCCTCCGCCATGCCCAACTTCCACCCCTAGCCCAACACCCGATACAACCACAGCATGTCCCACCCCAACACCATGTCCGACTGTTGACACAACCGTTGTTACAGAACCTTCCACTTGTCCCTCTCCAACACCTTGCCCAACATGGGACGCGAGCACTGTTACGGCCACCAATTGTCCACCGTGTCCAACAGGGTCCAGCGATCATACTGGTAGGGCTTCAAGACAGCTTGCGTGTCTTAGACTTCCACTGTCCCGGTGGCCAATTCCAAACAGATTGCACGCACTGTTTTTCTTTATCTTTCATGATTTTTGAATTTTAATCACCGTGATTGCAACTCGTAGGAAGTACATCAACTGATTGTGATTGTCCAACTTCAGGGTCTGGCCCCACCGGTTCCGGAAGTACCGATTGCCCAACCATTCCTACAGGTAAATAAACTGTTTTCTTGGAGGGACCCAAAATATTGGTTGCAATTATTCGTGCAATATGACCACAGGGAATAATTTTTGTGAAATTGTAAAAATATTTTGGTTAAAATCGAGTCATCCAGTTTTACAAAGACAATGTATTTCGCCTATGGCATTTTTGATAATATGCTGTTGGACGACAGAAATCCATCGGTTTTGATTTAATTTTGATGCAATGTTTGCTCGATTTGAGATTTTTTTTCCGTCGAACATCATATCGTAAGTTATGGGGAGGGAATTGAACATAATGACCAATACTAACACTTGAAGAAGGCCTGGAAATAACGATTTGATGACAAAATAAGCGCAAACGCAACAACTTCCATAGGGTTTTTCGGTCAATACCAACTTGACCGATGCCAATTCAGCAATTTCCATGCGTTAATTATGTGTTTGCCCTGTAGATCCCACGGATGCTACGACATCATCCCCCGCTTACGGTTCCACAACCTCCACTGAATGCCCCCCGGTTCCATGCACCCCTGTAACATTTTCTACTCCTTCCACAGACCCTACTCGACCACCAACGACCCCACCTCTTCCTACAACCACCACCTTTCCCAAGACAACCTATGCACCAACTCCTGCCAACAATCTGCTAATCACAGTGAAGGACGTGAGCGTCTTTACTCAAGTAGGAACAGTTCTGGTGCAGATGCACGAGGTGGACAGCAGCGAAGGGGACTTCCAGTACTCTTTGGAAAGTAAGTAACACATACTGTACATGTACACGAACGCATCTGAACTTGCGTCTTTTCTCAGTATCTTACCTGTATATTTTAACCGAATTGCGCTGCATGACCAATTGCATCAAGAAGGTAGTGGTGCTCTAATTTACTCAAAGCAAACTGACAAGGAAGTAACATGACCTTTGATGCTTGTCATTATTCATTATAAAGCAAATCTTTGTAAGTCACGATTGCCTTTTTGTCCATTGTCAAACTGTCTACATGCCTCATTGATCTATAGGAAAAAATCGTTAGCACTGATGTGCCTAGCAGTTAAAACGCATTTACATGTAAAATAAATGTTTTGTGTTTTAAATCGCCTCGGCCTGGCTGCATTGTTGGAGATACATGTATAGAGCCGTGTTTAAACAATGTACAACGTGATCCGTGTTCTCTGTCGCAAATAATACCTGCCATGGGTCATTGCAGTTTTTTTGTCGAACCATTGCCTATCTGCTATCTTGAATTTAGGGATAAGTTTTCTTATCACGAAGTACTTCAGAACCTGTCTAAACCTGTCTAGGTCGGATGTCGAAAAAATTACTTATAGGTTTATTGCATAATTGTGAGAAATCTAATGAGCTGCACTGAATTCAATAGGGAATATCTCAGCGATACGTCCAATTCTCAGAGATATGACCTGTTGCATTCTGTGCAGCTCACGACGAAATACTGCCTAAAGTAATATCCTCTCTAAACAATTGTCAGGGGCAGGTTCCGACGTGAAACCCATGTTCATATCCAGATATTCAGTAAATTGTGTGTTGGTTGTTATTGGTCCCACAACTTTTGCAAACTAATACTACAGTTTCTAACACAGATTTCGGCAAAATATCAAACGTGGAGGGAAAAATATCAAAGCGATTTCCAATAATTGCATGTACTAGTGAACCATGTTTATGGCTAATAAATGCAGTTTCCAAGTGGGAGGCCCCTGCCCCCCAAAGGATATTAGTTTAGACAGGTTCTATGGTAGGGTCAACATGTCAGTAATACTGAGGACACCACCAAAGAAAAACGCTCGTTTTCCACAAGTGGACCATGAGCAGCAACACGTCATCGCGATTTTCGCTATTGTTGCAAAAATAGATTTTATTTAGATGTGTCCGCAGTAGTTGACGGAAATTAAAGCATGTAGTAAACGATGCAAACTGATAACTTATTCTATTTCTCAAAGAAGAAAAAAAAGCAAAATTAGCGAAACCTGTCCAAGATGGTATTCGATTTTAATTGTACTTGTCCGACTTCTTGGTTCTTTATCGTTTGATGCAAGATGACAGGTTCCATAACCATTCTTTGATAGTCAATCAGTCGACTCAACCAAATCGTGATGTTTCCTGGTCATTACTTTTTTAAAGGTAATACAGGCGATCAATCCAGTTTTTTCGGCATCAATGCAACAAGTGGGGACATCTTCGTGAAAAGTCTGCTTCACTATTCCTCGACTCCTTACAGCTTGATAATCTTCGCTGATGGGCCCAAAGGCAGAGATAACGCATCAGTAAGTTTACTGTTTCTCAATAATTTGCGACCCGAAAATCCCTTCACTAAGCTTGTTCTTTCACTATGGATTATTAGCTCAACATCGAAGTGGTCAATTCAGCTGGTATATCTGTCTTTGATGTCGTTTCTCAAGAGTACTCCATCAAGGAAGGAGTATCGCCTGTAACTATTTGTAATTTGGACTCGTATTACGAAGATAATCAGTATACGAGACAGTATTGGATAAGTCACGTTGTGCCACGTCAGTAAAACTTATGTACAACTTTCGACATCTTTACCTGCAGTTGCTAATTTGATGCTGCTTCTTCAATTATTTTAGAAACCAACTTGTTTTACGTTGATCAATCAACTGGGGAATTGACATTGACAGGAGAGTTGGACTATGAGATATCAAAAACCTACGATGTGACTGTCACTGTCGAAACTTCTGGTGCAAGATCAAGCGGAAGTGGTAAGTTCAGTTTTCATATGTGGATGGATCATGAAGTTGGAGATCATTGCTCATGCATTGTAATAAGTTTTAATGTGATGTGTCAAGTACATTTACCTTTAAATTAAATACATGTACCTTCTGCTTTTTTAGTTGGTCTCGGCGATGATCCAATCTCTTTGGGTTATAACGAAGCTGTAGTTCGCATCAACGTGGTAGATATTAACGACAATGCACCCAAATTCCAAGTGTATGGAATTGACGGAAGCAATTTTGCCGTTGGTATATCGGCTTATACCACATCGGGCCAGGATGTTATTCAATTGGAGGCAAGTCGTTTATTTTATGTCCAATCGACCACACATTGGGTTATTTAGGCGTCGTTTTTGCCTTTTCCACGAATTGGACTTAAATCCGTGGAAACCTCCGTATGTACGTGTTTCCATGCATGTATAAATCTTTGGCTGTACTTCGGAACATGCCCTGCTCCACCATAAGCGTTATGAGATAGTGGTCTTCTACTTATGGCTCTTAGGCAAGCAGTGATTGCTTAGTCGTTATACTGTTAAATTAAGAAATTACGTTTTTACACAGGTTAGATAGCCATCATTATATACTAGACAATACTTAAAGACTATGTTGAAATATAAAATATTTTCCGCATATTTAGAGGTGGGTATAATACGAAGCACATGTACAAATCTATAGGGTGATCGTAAAATCCTACTATCGTTACACATTTTTTTTAAAAAAAACTGTTGAGAGTTAACATACCAAATTTTGGAAAATGGGAGAAGAACTATTACATTTTTCATTTCATGTATCTGGCTGACAGTTAGTACCAGCAGGCGACGCTGTAGGGAAATGTGGAATTTGTTTTCTGTTAGTTTATCATGATACCAAATCACCGACTCAGATTTTCACAGTGTAGAAAATCACACGTGGGTGTGCGCAGTTACCATCTTCAGAAATTGCACTCTCTGGGAACCAAATACAGGAAATACAAAACTTTTTCCAAAAGTTGTTCGTGGTAACTCCGACATTTTTAAAAATTAATTTCTGTAATGGGGTAGATTTTTGTGATTTTTGTGCATATCCGAATTTTGAAAGTTAACCATTTGTCCTTTGCATTCTAAACAGTATTTATTGGCAAAACCATTTTCTAACATATGCTGACGTCGTTTATAACAGAAATCACTTTACATGGAATACTTGTAACATGCCGTTGACGTAATTTGCAGATGGCCTTTAATTTGTTTCTCAATTCTGCAGACCACTGATGCTGATACCGCCAACGATAACACCCAAGTGAAATACGAACTGGATGATCACGAACATTTCTACATCAACCAGGACAGCGGATTCTTACGAGCATCTACTTCCTTGGAAACTCTCGAATTTGCATCCAGCGATCACTCTTACTATACGTTAGAAGTCACAGCCAAGAACATCGCAGATGAGGGTGACTCCAGCACACTTACTGTCACAGTAAGTTTTTTTCGTGTTCGTGTGTGAACCGAATCTTATAAGAAGCAACTCAACAAGAAGTTCTGATCCATTCGTTTTGTGTTTGAATCTAGGTGCACATCCTCACGGGTGACCAGATTCTAGTGATGAATACTTCAAAAACTGCTGAAGATTTCGATTCTGAATGCGTTGAGATCCTAACGTGAGTTCCTCTCTTGTTTTGGTCCAAAAGATGCACAGTATCAATAGTCGCTTGTAGACAATGAATATGAAGTTCGTCGAAGAATTATTTTGAATATAAAAACTTATAATTTGAATATTTTTTGGGTAAATAGAACTTTGAAGGAAGAGACAGGTTCCGACGTCCGTGTGCTTGAATATGAAGAAAATAAAAGTGCCTCTGCCCCATTAAGCAGGCATGTATCTTTGCTTCTCTGTCATTGGCTAAATGTCTAACATAATTACATGGGTGCCATTTGAAGTTTTTAAATTTTAAATTATTTCATTTTTTAATTCAATTCAACTCAGTACCCTATAATAAGTAAGAGAAAACCATTTTCAAAACTAATCGAGCCAACATTCTAATGTCAGTTAAAAAAAATTCTATTGTGTTTCTGCTGTCTCCTAATTTTTACTTTCTATTCCTTGCCGAATAGACTTGTTCGTAGTAATGATGTAGATGCTGACGATACGCTGTAAGTATTTTTTTTGATTAATGTATACATTACTTTATATGGATTAAAAATTGGGGAAGAAATTGTTAAAATTGCAACATGCTAAAATCTGGTAATGAATATTGATAGGAAGGAGCATCCATGAGAGGTGATTTTGGTGGGATAAATATTTGTCCTATTGCTTTAAAAAAAGATGACGCACTAAGTTTCATAATGAATGCATAATCTCCATTCAAAAATGTACAGGATATTTTTGAAAATGCGTTTTCGCCAACCAATCGATGTACATTATATTATCTGCAATTAGATTTTATGATATAAAATCATCAAATATGGAAAATTCAAATATGTGGCGAGTTTGCTGAATTTAGAACGTGTAACGTTAATTTAAGTAGATGATGTTAATCTGTAATGAATGTATTTCAGTCAAATTTAATATAATAATAATAATAATAATAATAATAAGTTTATTCCGTAAGGAAAAGGCTGTGGATATAAATTTTAATATTTAGTGATTCATATTACGATGTTAAAATATTGATCCCTATTATGTGTTATCGAATGAATTCACGATACAACACTCTACATTAGGGGGTGACAATCCTAAAAAATAATTGAATTTGGAATTATAATAGTAATTGACTAATTGGTGTGCGTATGGCTATCAAAACCCGCAAAACCAGTTTTGGTAGTCATTTGCGGAGGCGCACACCAATCAGTCAGTTTCAATTATAATTACAATTACAATTATTTTTTAGGATTGTCACCCCCTATTATCCTATAAGTAAGCTTATATGATAATGTTTAATATTTAGTGATTCATGTTACAATGTTAACATAGCATTCCCTATTATGTGTTCTCGAATGAATTCACAACACAATACGCTATATTATCATATCCTATAAGTATAAGTTGACCATACCAATAGCACGCTGCAAATGTAAGTCTGTATTTCTTCCCTGTAGCACGACCGTTTATTTGTATGCCTTGAGCGGAAGTGGACCACTCAACAAAGATGAACTAATGAAGTAAGCAATTCATTATGTTTCGCGTTACTCGTAATTTAGTTAAGAGCTCATTTAATATATGTAGTAATACGAATTTATTGGTCAATACATATACATGCATCTTCTATTTCTAAATTTTACAGCCTGATCAGTGACCATCGTGATAGTTTTGCTGAATTTGATTTCAAAGTCGACAGTGCTGCTGTTTATTCAGATGTAGGTCCTATTTATCCTGTTGATGACAACTCCACATACATTATCGCCATTTCTTGCTTGGCTGCGTTGGCTGGTGTTGCCTTGATTGTGATTGCCATTCTTACATGGCAATGTATGATGCAGTAAGTAAAATATTCAAAATCAAAATGGGGAGAAGGATTCATCAAAAGTTACATGTACTTCGATCGCCTATCGATCTTTCTTCCATGCACTACATAATTATATCATTATGTATTTCGCAATGAAACCAAATATCTCACACGTTCATTCTTAATTTAGAAAGAACAAAGTGAAAAAGATGCAAAGCTCATCGTATGAGAAACTACACCACGGGTCAGCAAGGTAGGATTCCTCAACAGTTATTGAATTTGAATTTTTTTGTCCAATTCCTGAAATCTACAAAAAGCTGGCGAAGGTTTCATTATCCTGGTCCCTTTAACCACAGAAAACGAAATATTTTCTAAACAAAAGGACCGTTCATACAGTAGATATCGTCAGCAATTACCTATGGGCAAGGCTTTCTATGCAGACACTCACTTTCATGTTTTTTCGTTTAAACTTTAAAGCCTTGTCCCCACCTAGGAAACATTTCCTTTAAACATGGTTTCTGGAAACAGAAGTAAAACAAAAGTCATCTCTGGACCATTTTTCCAGAGATGACTAAAATACAAAACAAATTTCATTTAACAAGCAAATAAAAGTTTACTAAAACTATTTAAACAATTTCGTTACAATTTTAATGGTTAAAATGTGGACTTTTGTGAATGAAGTTTGGGATAATAAAAATAATATTACCAATATTTCCAATACGTGATCCAGCTGTAAATAAATAATAATAATTCATTCAATTCAATAAGGGACGAAGTTCAAATGTAGAACCTGTATGGTCTAGAATACTAACAAAATAGAAATTATTTGACAAAGTAGATACAAAAAATGCAAGGAAGAAGAAACATTTCAAAATGAATGCAAGGGAAAAAAATACCAAAATTCATAAAAAATATTTCATCACATTACGTATACTGTATTAGTAACAACCAAATGTGCTCTAAATACAAGGCAAAAGGAAGACGTTATAACCACATTGTTATTATGAGGATTTTGTGGAGTATTCCGGGTCATGTCAAATGCTTTTTCCAAGTTTATATTTTTAGAAAAGATGGCATTTTGTACATGTTCTCTTGGTTTGCTCACCACTTTTACTTAGGAAAAGTGGTTCAGAAATGACTTCTATGATACAACTAACAGATTTTCTCAAAATAACGCATTTCGACATTTATAGCAAACATGTTTTAGGAAATATATTGGAGGAAAAAGGTCTCAAATGTTTCCGCAAAAATGTTTTCATGCTAGAAATTTGAAAACGTTTTGAGGATTCTGTTTCTAGAAACCATGTTTTTAGGAAAAGTTTCCAAGGTGTGGACAAGGCTTAACATTCGCTGTGATGTGGTTCTACTAAAGATCCTTGTACGGAAGGCGCCAAATTACTCCTAGCGTCAGCATTCTAAAGACTGGTCCAGATTCCAGTCACAGTGAACGCGTCACCATGCCAAATTAGAAAAACTCAAATTAGATGACCGTTACAATCATCTACAGATTGCACCTACTCCCTATCGGTCTGCCCTAAATCCTCCTTGTCAGTGGGCAGGTAGGTCGGTGGTCTTGGTTGCATGCCCTAGATCCAAGCACCCTCCCTTCCCGGATATCCGTTTTGGATGAATCTTTAGAAAAAGATGGGGAGCTCAGGAAAGATTCTCCCACGCGTTTGCCGCCATCTTTTCGACAATTCTTTCTATTCAGTGTATTCATTCTATTCATTTTCAGGTCTGATGTGTCCGAAAGAGTCGAGAAACAAAATGGCACCGGTGCAGTGCAAGCTTTAAGTCCTGGTTGGACTCGCACTTCAGTGCAGATGAACCCAGATGATCAATTGCGAACGTGAGTAATTGACATGCAAAGTCGCACTGTATTGTCACAGGTGATAGGGGACATTGAGAATGATAACGCTTCGAACGAACTGGTATGATAGCTAGTGTGTATCTAATCAAATGCTCTTGACTGGTGACACCGTGATCTAAAAACTATGGTTCGAGGTTTATTTACCATTGGTCGTGACATTATTAGCATGTCTTAAAATTGGGTAACCTCGCTTGTTTACCATTCCACTAATTAATGGGATGCTAAAACTAATATAAACCGTTTTATGACCTAGATGGGCAGGGCTGGGGCAACATAGAACTTGGTGAATTGTTTACGCGGAAAATTAACGATTTATAAGTTTCAGCACAGCTATGAATGAAAGCAACATCTGTTTCGGTATTTTTGATTTCTGAATGAGGTTCAATAACATTACTTAAGAAAATTTGGAAAAAATGGTTTTTAGAGGTTGTCTTTCTCGTTCCCAAAACTTTCTGAATCGTCCTGATATAATCTTTCTTATTCTCGCCTTTGAATTCTAAATCCAATTTACAGAAAAAGTCTGACAGATTGGACAGAAAAAAGTATTTGACGTTACTTTCATTCATCCGTAGTCGTGCTGAACATTTTAGGAAGGGTTCAAAGCCACCCTATTATGTTTGAAAAAAGTGTTCCCCAACAACGAATTTAAGTTATTACGACAGCTACCGTGCAGAATTAACTAAATATTTCGGCAGTTATAATAAAATCTCACCTCCAGTTTTAATGAAATTTCACCTCCAGTTTTAATGCATACCTCAGGCCATGGATGTCACGATTCAACCTAGAGTTGTTTTTTTCGCACTTCTGAAGAGGTTTCAGAAATTATAGTTTTTGATTTTTGTTATCAAATATAGAACTGAATCAAAATTGAACTTCGTGTCCAGTTTTTAATTACGTCCATTATTTATTTCTGATACATAAACATGAAAAAGTAATTGCTTAATCAATAAGGGAATGCGGGAAAAAAAATTGAGGCTGGGAGTATTTTTCTCCCAATATGATATAAATGGTCTCATTGTTGTGCCTGTATTGGTGCCCATCAATTTTCGCTTTAGGGCCTAATTGAATTTTTCCTACAGCGATAATGTCACTGCACAATTGGTGTCCGAATTGGACAGTCGAGAACGGAACTACGAATACCGCGAACCGGAAGAGGTTCAGGAGGCAGATAACCTCTCGATCGAACCGGAAGTGGCCGCTAGGGTGGAAGGCGGAAACGAATTCGAACAGGACCCAAGCATCGATTTGAGCGATGATGAAGTCAATGACAAAGAAGAACACGAAGCAAACGAAAATCACGAAGAACCTGACCCTGATTACCTGCAATCGATTTTGGTTGACCCCAACGCCCCTAAGAACGACGACGACAGCAGAAGCACAAAATCAGGGGTCACTTTCAGCGAAACTGCTGAAGTGATCTCTGTCGTGCCTTTGGACATCGACGATGACGACATGGCTCGCCTATGAACGATCAAAGAAAGGGCCAATTTCGATGAATTTGATATCGGCCTAACTGAAGAGAAGGCTTCGTGATACGTCCCCCAGTGGCAGTTTGAAACAAAAATAGTGTGTAAGCAACGTATTACTCAGTAAGATTTGCCTCCTGTATCACAATTATTTTATATGCGTATTTAATTTAATATGGCGAGGACAGGTGTGATCCTACTCAAAGTATTGGATTCCGATCTTGTTCTGTCTACTTGGGGAATCAGTTTCCAAACAATGCACGTCATGTGCTCCCTTTTCGGATGACCCTTAGGCGACCTAATTGTTTTAACCGTGGGCAGGCGTTGTTGGTAAATCAGCCTTTTTTAATAAGCGAACGTACCTTCATCCGTGTACATGTATATTATTAAATATTGTAACGAAATTTCGTCTGTCTAGTTTGGACATGTATTTTCACGTAGGAACATACTCCTGCTAGTATAACAATGAGTAGTAATGACATCTGAGGAACGATTAATATTTTAAATGCAAAATTTTAATATTGTTGATATTTTCTTTTAAAAAAATCTTAAAACCATCCAAATTTTAGTAGTTTTCATACCAGTGAAAGTATAATAATAAAATTTGTAATAAATTTTATTCCATTGTTTTCCATAACTTTCTAGCCTTTATCTCACAAGAAATGATCGAAACAGTACAGATTACATTACCTCTTCAGATTAAAACACCTGTTTTTTTTCATCGTTTACCTCTGACAACATTTCAACCATTTCGTCATCCATAAATCGTTTCTCTACAATACTCAAAATGCCAGCACCGACTAAGTACGGGTACTTTTTTTTAAAATGAGTTAAAAACTCGAAAATTAAAAAGAGGTGAACATAAATACGCCTCAAATGAACCTACTGTATAACGGAATTCGTGCAACTGTTATTTCACACCGTTGGAATGTCAGAAGTATCTGGCATTATTATTAGCCTTACAAAATGCCAATTGTCCATTCTTTACCAACAACTTCAACATCCTGTCACAGGATTTTGGTATGCCAAAATGACAATGTGAATGCCATTCTAAGCTTCAGCATACTTGTCACTTAAGTTTGATGGACTTCAACTGAAAACAGATAGTGAATTTATTTTTTATAACCGAGCAAAACCTTAAAATTCAAAGTACGAATATTCGTTCTAGAACATTTGGCGCCTTAAAATGTCACTGATAATTTTTGTTTGTTTTAAGGTATTGTAAGCTTAGCTCGTTATTTGCGTACTTAGATGATTTATTCGCACATTTTTAAAAATGGCTTCCATGTATTCATCATGGTGGATTATTCAGTTAATGATTTGTACCAGGAGGCCGAGCTTTGATCGTTAAAGGGGGGGGGGGGGG
>JAQGAF010004363.1:0-14573 GCA_034687865.1 Kryphioiulus occultus
CGAAGCTCCGTCAGAGGTTTAGAATGATTATGCCTACTTCTTAAATGATTATTAGGCAAAAAGATATTTGAAACAAGTTGTACAGCTATTCTCCGGAGAAACTCAGCAGAAATCCTTTTCACACTAGGCGAATTATAAAGTGGAATAAATTGTCTATTACACCATTTTCCGATTATAAACCCGACATTCGGTTTCTGAGAAAAACAAATTTTTACTCGATTCTTGAAAGTTAGTTGTTAAGTAATCTATTCACGCACGTTATTGGATGTTAAACATTTAAAACAATTGCATGAAAATAATTCTGCTTTTAACAAAAATTATTACCTTAGTTCCTTCGGGTCGAAGACCTGCATGATATCGGCAATCGTGCTCGGCAGAAATTTCATGCAAGTTGCCTGAAGTTTGATGAAAAAGTCGCTGCTGCTTCGCATAAGTTCGTTGATGGACTCCAATAGTTGCTTAAAAGCTATTTCAAAAGGTTGTTTGCCCTTCCCTTCATTTAATCTGTGAGAAAAAAAAACCCGCAAATTTCAAATGTGTTTGATGTTGAAGCAAGGTTTGCAGCGCAAATACACACTGTGCATAAAGGGTCCTCGAGCGTACGATGAATTTCACGATGTATTCCAAGCACTGCAGCGTCTTCCTAATTTTCTTCTCGGTTTCCTCTAGTTCGCTGGCATCTAGGGTTTTTATTTCGTTTACTTCGTCCACGTACGACTTCAGCACGGCGATGAGCTTGCTGCGACGTTAAACCAAATTAGCAATGACAGGGTTTATATAAAATTTGCAACTCAATTTCCCTGACTTTCCCTGACCAAATCTGATCAATTTCCCTGGCTTAAAAACAAAAATATCACGTGTAAGTAAAATTAACTTTATTTTCCACACTTTGCCCATTCAAGTTCATGTATCTAACATTCTTAACTTTTTTTCACGCGCATATATCTGATACGTTTCACAATTTTCATCTAATATTTTTGAAAAAAAAATTCGCATTTTCATTCGTTGCGATCCCGTGTATATTTTAGAATTGAGAACGTCGTAGGCAAAATTTGTACAAAAACTAGACAAAAAAATTATAAAAAAATTATTTGGGTGATAGTATTAACATGATAGCAGTGCCTACAAATTAACATTTAAGAGAACGATGTTGGCGAAATTAAAAAATAATGTAATCCTAATGCAATTTTGAAGACATTCTTAGAAATATTAGTATTCAAGAGAATACCGCAGGCCCTTTTTTCTTTAAAAAAAAACTAGACAGAAATAACAGATAATATAAGCAGACGAAATCTTTAAAAAAATCAGATCTTAAATGCTGAATTTTAGACAGTACCTGCTGTATTTTTCTTTGCCACCGCAATTTGCAGTAAAATATATGAACACTTGACAAACTGTTTCCTTGACCAACCCAAGAAATTCTCCCTCAATTTAAACATATTTCTACGATCGTAGGTGAAATTTTTAAAAAACTACTGGAAATAACGAATTGTATGTGTAATTTATAGGGTGCTTTTAACAAAAATAAATTGAAAATTAAAATTTCCAGTCAAAAAATTTAAGTGCAACATTTTTTGAGTTTTTCCTGACTCCCGCCTGACTTTCCCTGACTTTTTGGGCAAAATGTTCACATTTCCCTGACTTTCCCTGACCACATTTCATTTACCTGACGGTATGAACCCTGAATAAGTGGCAAATTAAGATTCACACCATATTCAAACATCGACTCGAAACTTACTCGTACGCCAACGTGGCGCTGAAGTTGTACTCAATGTACGCGTCTAAAACCGGCCTAAAATGCTGATATTTGTGGTCGGCTATCAGGCCCAAAATGAAAACCTGTAAACGAAAATGAATATAGCAACACCTCGACTATTTGATAAGAAGCAAACGGGTTCAAACTTACCAGTGCATCAAACACGAGACTATCGTACTCCGTGGATGCCACATTTTCCATCAGGATATTAAACAGAGCATCCAAGGTGTCTTGAAGGAACTGTAAATTAACAGATACGGTAATGCAGATTTTTTGTTACGAAGCGAGATTTTCGTGGTTGAAAATTTCTCAAAACAGTCTTACCTTAACGACTTCGTCGCCATCCACCTTCATTAAATTCTGCAAACTTTTCGGTAAGTTAGCCGGATTGTCTCTCCATTTCAAAAGACTTAATAATTCAACTGTTTATTAAAAAAATCAAGATACGGCATTAGTTGTTAACAGTCGTATCAAATACAAATCCACGAAACTCATTTACCATTTTGAGTGAGTTTCGTGGAGCACACGAGCGTGGAAATCTGGAACCAGTCCTTGTTGGTCATCGAAAGCCCTTTTCCGTGAATCGAGCTTTTTATTTGCAGGTTGTTCTTCGGCCGCCCTTCGATTTCCGACTTTTTCGATGGCAGCGACAGGTAAAACGGATCGCCTTCTTCAAATTTCTTGTGATCAACCTACGAAAAGTTCAAATAACTTGACCTTATTTACCAGAATAACAAATAGCACTTCACATTTTTTCAAAAAATTCCCAAAAAATTGACTGGGCATGTGGTATCAGGATTCACACCAAAATTTGCAGCTCAATTTCCCTGGTTTTTCCTTACCTAATACGATCAATTTCCGTGACTTATTAAATAAAAAATGTCACATGCAAGTAAATTTAACTATTTTCCACACTTTGCCCATTCAATTACATGATTTTAAACTTTTTCACATGCATATTTCTGATTTGTTTCACAATTTTATCAAATATTTTTGAAAAAAAAATGTATTTTCACTGTATATTTTATAATTTATATTTTAGAAGTACATTTCGCAGTCTATTTAGAAGTATATTTGAGAATTGAGAACGCCGTAGGCTAAATTTTTACAAAAACTAGACCACCATAAATTTTTTAAAAATTACATCCGTGTTAATATTAACATGAGAGGAATGCCTGCAAATTAACATTTAAGAGGATGCCATAGGCGAAATTTGTAAAAAAAAAAATGAAGTCCTAATGCAATTCTGAAGATATTCTTATTTTTGAAAAAAAAATGTATTTTCACTGTATATTTTATAATTTATATTTTAGAAGTACATTTAGAAGTCTATTTAGAAGTATAATTTAGAATTGAGAACGCCGTAGGCTAAATTTTTACAAAAACTAGACCACCATAAATTTTTTAAAAATTACATCGGTGTTAATATTAACATGAGAGGAATGCCTGCAAATTAACATTTAAGAGGATGCGATAGGCGAAATTTGTAAAAAAAACCAAGTCCTAATGCAATTCTGAAGATATTCTTATTAATAATCAAGAGAAAACTGTAGGCCCTTTATTGTTTTAAAAAAACTAGACCAGAAATAACAGATTTAATATAAGCAGGCAAAATTTTTTTAAAAATCAGATCTTAAATGATGAATTTTAGACAGTACCTGCTATATTTTTCTTTGCCAGGACAATTTGCAGTAAAATATAGAAACACTTGACAAACTGTTTCCACCAACCCAAAGAGCAATTGTCCCTCAATTTGAATATATTTCTACGATGGATTTTAGCTCGTTTCTTTAAAAGGGAACGCCGTACACGAAATTTTTGAAAAACTACTGGAAATAACGAATTTTAGGTGTAATTTATGGTGTTTTTCACAAAAATGAATTGAAAATTGAAAATTTCCAGTCACAAAATTGAAGTTAAAATTTTTTTTTGAAAGTTTTCCCTGACTCCCACCTGAATGCTCACATTTCCCTGACTTTCCCTGACCACATTTTATTTCCCTGACATTTCCTGACAGTATGAACCGTAGGTATAGATGCTTACCTTGTAGATGAGTAATTCGTGGAGCTCGTCTTTTAAAGTAGTTCCATTTGGCTGAAGTAGCTTTACGAACGACATGGCGAAAGGCTTTTCTACTTTGTCTTTGGCTACAATTTAAAATTGATAGGTTTCGTGTCAATATAACGCTGAATCTGTCGAGTTAATATGCGGCTCATTAGTGCCATCTAAGGCAATTTTGGTGTTTTGGTGTTTGCGTTTTAATGAACATAATACATGCTTTTGCCAAAAGTTAAGTCGAAAAATTGCACTTTGATTTATTCAAATAATGTATTTATTCCCCAGTTTTCTTACCATCGTTTGAAGACCTGTGCTTGAATAAAAACAGCAGATGGGCGCTATAAAAATCATCTATAGGTATCGCCACCTGAAAAACATTACGGAAAGCGTTAATTCAATTTTTAAAAAATGCATACAAGACAAATGATACACTGATCATTACCATGTCAAAGTCATCCAATTTAAATATAGCTATCAGAAATTTACCTTTATAGTTTCAAACCACTTTGGCTTATCCTCGTGATAATATACCACGCTACAATATTCCTTCATCTTATCAATTCCACCTCCCAAACTAATAACATCCTAAATAGAATAAAAAGGGTAAATTTACCTATGAACAGGCTGTCAAGCAGTACAGAGGTCGAATTATATAGGAAATATAGGAAAAATGAAAAAAAAAATATAGGAAGAACAAGGGAAAAACCAAAAAAATATAGGAGGAATAAAGGAATTTTTTCTTAAACAAATCAGTAAATTACTGCAGTTTAGAGCGTTTCCTACTTTTTAATTGTAATTGATTTGATTTTTTTTTCCTAAATTTTCAACAAATATTTCAGAAGAAAAAGTAATATTTTCATGAACGCCATAGGCAAATTGTTTACAAAAACTAGTGTAAATATTAACATTTAAGAGAACGCCGTAGGCGAAATTTAAAGAAAACCTTTAGCCATAATGCATTTTTAAAGACATTCTTAGGAATATTAATATTCAAGAGAACGCCATCGACAATTTTTTTAAATAGCACTTTTTACAAAAACTAGGCAACAAATGATGGATTTCAGATTTCTTTTCTAGAAAAATTGAATATGTGTAAATACTTAAATTTAAGAGAACGCCGCATGCGAAGTTTTTATTTTAAAACTAGCCATAATGCATTTTTAAGACATTTTAAGAAATATTAATAATCTACAGAATGCCATAGGCAAAAATTTTTTTAAATAAAACCACAAATGATAGATTTAATGTTAAAAAAACTAGCCATAATGCATTTTCAAGACATTTTTAAAAATATTAATAACTAACAGGCATTTTTTTTTTAAATAAAACCACAAATTCTAGATTTAATGTCAAAAAACTAGCCATAATGCATTTTTAAGGCATTTTTAGAAATATTAATAATCAACAGAATGTCATATGCAATTTTTTAAAAAATAAAACCACAAATGATAGATTAAATGTTAAAAAAACTAGCCATGATGCATTTTTAAGGCATTTTTAGAAATATTAATAAGCAACAGAATACCATAGGCAACTTTTTTTAAATAAAACCACAAATGATAGATTTAATGTTAAAAAAACTAGCCATGATGCATTTTCAAGCCATTTTTAGAAATATTAATAATTAACAGGCAATTTTTTTAAAATAAAACCACAAATGATAGATTTCATGTTAAAAAACTAGCCATAATGCATTTTAAGGCATTTTTAGAAATATTAATAATCTACAGAATGCCATAGGCAAACATTTTTTTAAAATAAAACCACAAATGATAGATTTAATGTTAAAAAAACTAGCCATAATGCATTTTAAGGCATTTTTAGAAATATTAAAAAATAACAGGCAATTTTTTTTAAAATAAAACCACAAATGATAGATTTAATGTTAAAAAACTAGCCATAATGCATTTTTAAGCCATTTTTAGAAATATTAATAATCAACAGAATGCCATAGGCAAAAATTTTTTGGAAATAAAACCACAAATGATAGATTTAATGTTAAAAAACTAGCCATAATGCATTTTCAAGACATTTTTTAAAATATTAATAAATAACAGGCAATTTTTTTAAAATAAAACCACAAATGATAGCTTTCATGTTAAAAAACTAGCCATAATGCATTTTTAAGGCATTTTTAGAAATATTAATAATCAACAGAATGCCATATGCAAAAATTTTTTTAAAATAAAACCACAAATGATAGATTTAATGTTAAAAAAACTAGCCATAATGCATTTTCAAGACATTTTTAGAAATATTAATAATTAACAGACATTTTTTTTAAAATAAAACCACAAATGATAGATTTAAAAACTAGCCATAATGCATTTTTAAGACATTTTTAGAAATATTAATAATCAACAGAATACCATATGCAATTTTTTTAAAAATAAAACCACAAATGTTATATTAAATATTAAAAAACTAGAAAAAGTGCATTTTAAGGCATTTTTAGAACTATTAATAATCAACAGAATGTCATAGGCAACTTTTTTTAAATAAAACCACAAATGATAGATTTAACATCTATGATGAATGTTAGCCAGTATCTGCTATATTTTTCTTTGCCACAGCAGTTTGCAGTAAAATATAGGAATATACAAGAATTTTTCTAAAAATATAGGACTATATAGGAGTACCTCAAAAATGAAGGAAATATAGGAATCACTTGACAGCCTGCATAGCGAAACACAACAGCACGATAAAGTTTACGACCATACCGATATGACGCTGCCCTTCTCGTTGCACACCCTCACGGTGACCTCAACATTTTTGTCCGAAGTTTTGGTGCCTTTGGCAAACTCGCCCATCACAAGTGTCAGGTACAGATCGTTGCGCACGTCCCCTGTTCGAAACATAGCGAACCGACTTCAAAAAATCTGCTAATCGTAAAATCGGCATTGATAGAGCGAGGATGCCATGCTTACCTGGAAGGATTATTTCGGGGAAACCCATTTTACGAGCTATGCAAGTACTTATGGAAATGATGTGAGGATTCTCGTCTTTCACCTGAAATAAAGACATTGAAAAGCAGGTTGATTGAAACTAAATCAGCAGCGATCAACCGAAAATCGACAATGAACGAATGATGCTACATGTATATCAAGAAAAATGAGCAAAAACCTGAAAATAATCGCCATGCAGCAACTTCAACGACACCCATATCCCTTGACCTTTGCGGTCCTTCTGTGAGAATTCTCTAACAGAGGTCAACTTCTTGATAATTGTGTCCAAAAAATCGTGTTCACCACACCTAGTGGTTAAAAAAACTGAGGTTAGTGATTTTTTTCAAAACACAAATTGCCATATTGACTCAATAACTTACTGAACAAAAGGCAGAAAATACTGTTTGTCGTCATCGGCTTCGATTGCCCCTGAAATTATATCCGATATATCCATACCGGCTACGCCGAAGGGCCTTCGGATACCCTCGAATGCTTTCTTCTCGTTAGACCCGTGTTTTCTGCTGTCCAAATCTTTATCTTTGTACTCCATGGATCCTAATGTAAGTTAATCGTACTGTTAGTTTTCCAGGAAAAAGTTATCGTGATTTTAAAGTTCAGATTAAGAAGAGTACGTACCAACGCGAATGATTTGACAGAGTAAGAAAACCCTCTCACGGCTTAAATCTTTGGTTCCCAAATCCTGTTTATGAAAAATACAGTTTAGACATTCACTAATGTATTTTTTTTAATATAAAAAAATAACCCTTAAATACCGTGAAAACAGCATTCATGTGGTGCAGCTCGTCTAAATCAGTTAGCCCCTTTTTAGGCCACTTCACGATGTAATGTTCGCTAAATCAGCCAAACAGCAACCATAATTCTAGCATGATTCACTATAAAATTTTGAAATGTGACTAGTTATTCAAATTCAAACTACCTGATGAATTTTCCTTCTTTTGCATCGTAAAGTGTCATCAACAGCTGGGTATCATCACCAATTTTACATACAACATTCTGCATTGTTAAGTACAATGTATGTGAAAATTTGGGGCTTAATTGCTGCTGATCTTTTCCTTGATTGGCCTGGTAAAAAACAAAATTTTATTACGTGGAAATATCACGCAATGTCCAAATGGATTTTATCAATCGGTGTCCGTAATTTTAAAGCCTACCGTATCGATTCGTTTAGTAGCTTCTTCGTGCTTTCTGAATAAATTGATCGTGCTGGTGTGATCTGGATTGAGAATACTCCCTTGTTCGTTGCGGACAACCAAATCCAAATGCAATGTCCTTAAAAAGTTGAAATCAGCCAAATTAATTGCTAGTTACAATTTTCCAGTTATAAAAAAATGGCATTAACGTCAAAATTTTAGGTTCAAAATGTAAAATACCAATTGCCGATGTCGATTAGAGAAGCAACTTTTTGCGTGACCTCCTTCAGTTCGTCCACGGGTAATGTTCCGGAAATAATATGTCTTCTCTGCTCCACTAACTCGAATATCATGGTTTTGATTTTCTCGAATTCGGGACTTTTGTTCTTGTGATTGTAAAAAAAACACCTAATTATCACGCAGTTCGCGAAGCGCAAGAATATCATGCATGCAATTGTATAATTAGTGTGATTATAGTGAAAATTATCAATATGCTTAAGATGGTTTGAACAGATTTAAATTTCAAAATTCACGATTCCCAAAATGCGTTTTGCCAATTTTCAGATTATTTTCCTAGGTGGGATGCATTTTCATGACAAGTGCAAACCTACCACGTAGCATTGTTTGGCAATAACAATCCATTCTTTGAGGACTGCAAATATTTCATGAGATATAGCGGGCTCGTTTGCAATCACAACCTCATGCGGACTACAAAAGAATACGTGCAAAAATTAAACAAGGTTTGAAATGCTGTCAATAATTGTTGATGTAAATGTAAGTTTGAAAAAGCAAACAATAAAACTAGCACATTCCAAATTAAATATTGCATCGAATATTTCAATGTACCGATAAAATTCAGTAAGAGCTTACTCACCCAGTTTTGTCAATGACAGCATCCTTGATATGTACAAAAACTTTAGGAAAAATACCCCTGACAGAACGATTCCTGGTGCAGTAGCCATAATACCAATCTGAAATGAGTCATTGCATTTGTATTAAATAATCCAGGAAGTAACGGTAAGCGGATGAAGAGTCATCGCTTGAACATCTGTGAAGTACAACGAAACAGAATTTGCTGCAGCAGTTATCTGTTAAAATAAAGGGTGTTCAACCATATACGATTATGATTCACAACATACTTCTCACATAGCAAGCACAGAAAAATGCAAAGAAAATGATAGCATTATGAAAATGTCACCACTAAAAATATATCAACACGACTTACCTTGATTTTCAAGCAAGATATGCACCGTGTCTCCGCAGAACAATTTCAATCTGTGCGGCTGCTCTTCATCAAAAGTAGAAACAACTGCAGAACAGAAAATATTTATAACATTTTATAATTATAGACAATTTACATATGTATATTACGGGTCGCATTTTACTTAAACCCTTATGAGTTCGCGTGAAACACACAACACATAAAAGTAAAAATGTCATGTCTAAATTTTTATTTTATGAGCATTTCATCCATGGATCAAGAAGAGCAAATAACTAAACACTAAATGCAGATTTTAACTGAAAAATAAATAGGGAAATAAGTACACATAAGCCTATTAAAAGATGGGAAAATCTTTATGGCAGAAATTCAGGAAATGATTACTTATATCTCAACAATTTTGAAAAAACAAATAGTAAACATGAAAACCCTCCAATAAATGCATTTTTATCCAAAATTGCAGCCACTTATTTATTTACATAGCAGGAGAAATGCAAACAACAAAATTTTGGGTCGAAAAACCAAATTCTACATTAGGTAAATAAAAGATGTGTAAATATTTATGTTAAAAATTCAGGAAATGGTGACTTATTTCTCATCAATTCTTTAAAAAAAACAATTAATATACATGGAATGCCCCAAATAAATGCATATTTATCCAAAATTGCAACCACTTATTTATTTACATATGACGAGAAATGCAAACATTAAAAAAACTTGGGACAAAAAGACTATTTCTACGTTAGGTAAATAAAAGATGTGAAAATATTCATGTTAGAAATTCATGAAATGGTTATTATATCTCAACAATTTAAAAAAATAAATTAGTGTACATGGAAACCCCCCAATAAATGCATATTTGTCCAAAATTTCAATTATTTATTTACATATCAGGAGAAATGCAAACATTAAAATAAACTATGGATGAAAAGTCTATTGCCACGTTAGGTAACTAATTATATTTTGGTTATTATCTCAACTTGCTCTTATCATTTCAATCATTATTTGCCAATGAGCCAGATAATTGAGACAGGTATGGCGTACCATACCAAGAGAAATCGTGGTTTTGCGTTCAATTCACTTCAACGGCAATTTGACCATGCATTAGCAATTTCCAGCAGTTATAAAACAGTTGATAAATAGGGTCGCCCTGCATCAAAAATTCACATAAACAGTTACCTATACAAAACTGGTTTCACTATTCACTGACTCAACAAGTGGGTCCTATGAGGCTAACTTCCTACCATACCAGTATCAAAAGTTAGCCAAAAGTACAGCAAGCATTTGATTATTCGCTCCTAAATACGACCCACTGATTAGGAGCATAAATGTCATCAATATAGCGTCTGCAAATAGCCCAAAACTGACCCAAATTTCATGTTTGATATTCGTTTAACATCGAGCAAAAATCAATAAATTCTCGAACTTTGAACAGGATGTTCGAAATTGGTAGCGTTCGAAAATGGCGACCACAACTTCGCAACCGGTGACAAAAGTCTCGCTTACCCACGCCGAATTTCTCCTTGTCGCACACGACTGTCCATGCTGGAGTCTTCATTTTTTAAAAGCGGATTTGAAACAATTATTTAAAATATTATTTACAGACCCCGCCTTGCTCAGCAACATGGCGCACGGGATGCGGGACGACCTTTGCGCATGCGCAATTGTGCTTCACTGGCGCTACCTGGCGGATTCATCGCGCACAAAGGCGGGAACTTTAAAATCAGGATAGCACAAGCGATCCTATTGGCTCATCTTAGAGCCATCTGTAGGAAAGGAGTAAACCGATCTGATCTAATATAATCACATTAAATTTGAAGATTTGAAGATAAAAAACCCCCGCTCAATTCTTTTTTCAAAATGCTGAAAACGCTTTAAAACAACTTCACCGACGAAGAATTTCTGCTGATTACTTGCTGCGAACCTTATAAAATTTAAATTAAATATCAAAAAAAAAGAACAACAGAAATGGAACGTTTGTATTCCAAGATGAATTTCATAAAATCATGTTTTTGTAGATTTGAAGATAAAAAACTCGCTCAATTTTTTTTACCAAAATGCTGAAAACGCTTTAAAATACCTTTACCGACGAAGAATTTCAGCTGATTACTTGGTGCGAACCTCGAAAATTAAAATTAAGCATGAAAAAAGAACAACAGAAATGGAACGTGCATTCCATTTCATATTCCAAGATGAATTTCATAAAATGTAACCTTTTTTTAAGTAACCATCCAATCATCTATGGAAAAATTATTATTCAATGTAAGTATTCATAAAGTTTCAAGCATTCATAGATTTCCAAACATGAAGTTGCTCTCGATGGCAAGCACGATAAGAATACAGCATGAATAAACCCAAAAATAAACCAAAATAACGTTAGAATTGGTATAAAAATTTGAAACTTATATAAAATAGGCAATCAGGTGCCAGATTTTGCTAAAGCGACATTCGTGCAAAAACCAGAAATCTACACAGGAATAATAATGTAAAAATTGGTTTATTACAAATGGGGCGCATAAGTTTGAGTTTCAAAACAAACATAAGTCTTAAAAAATACAAATCGATCTTGTAATTAGCTAAAGTGATATGTCCAACTGATTCCTCATTTTGACACAGCACCCTAAAATGCTCCATAAAATGTCAGATCTTTTGAGTTTTCTCCCTTTTGCAGCTTACTTCGCTGAGAAAAATTTCTGATAAAATTCGCATCAGATACAGGAAATTAAACAACGCGAGTAATGTCGACATGACAAATACCTTGTCAGGTAAGTGAAAATCTGGCGTGTAAAATCCACGAACGAACCCCCTATTACAGAAAATGAGAGCTATAAAAATAAAACTAAAATTCTGCTATTACTAAGTAGGGTTAAAAAACTATTTACAATGTACATCGAGATTCTTGCATTACGAAGCACAAAATGCACTTGTGGGATGTAAAAAAATTGAAAAACGCTCCTTTCTTCCCTGGATATTAGGCAGTTTCTTGGCCTTTGCACAGTTCATACCACCAATGACAACAAACTCTCAATAGGTCAAGTATCTACCTCTTCACGATTCAATATTGTGTTCGAGTAATTGCTAATTCTGGTGCATTCATTATTATCTTGCATAAATGTAGGCTATTAGGCAATTCAACGAACTTGGCTAGTTCGAGTAAACTTGCACTTGTGAATTCATCGACTATGCGAGAATGAACTGGAATGTTTACGAGACATTCGATAGTGTGTATAAAATATGATTGTAAACGAAATTTACATTCAATTTCAGCTCGAATTCCAGATAGCATATCTGGTAATTTGTTGGTTATCGATAACTGTGAAGGAGCATCAGGCCGATGAACGAACAGAAAAAAAATAGCTAAAATTTAAAATTGGCTCTAAATGCCAATATTGATGAATAGATGTAAAATGATAATTTTGCGTAAAAACACCGTGAATCCATCGACTATGCAAGAATGAACTGAAATGTTTTGCGAGGCATTCGATAGCGCGTATAAAACATGACTGTAAACAAAATTTACATTCAATTTCCGCTCAAATCCCAGATAGCTTCTCTGGTAATTTGCTGGCTATTGATAACTGATAGGGAACGTCAGGGCTGATGAACAAACAGAAAAATTGTTTAAAAAAAATTTTAAATTGGCTCTAAATCACCTGGGCATGCCGTACTGACAAACAGGTGTAAAATGATAATTTTGTGTAAAAAACAATGACAATTAGCCCTGAATTCCCCTACTTTACCATGATACGAAATAGTCTCGTGTCCCTGCAATTCACATTACGGCGAAGAAAACTTACACTTTGTAATTGCGCCATGATGACTGTAAAATGTGAAATGTACATTCAATTTCAGCTCGAATCCCAGATAGCCTTTCGGTTAATTTGTTGGCTATTGATAACTGAAAGCGAACGTCCGGGCTGATGAACAAACAAAAAAATATTTGTTAAAAAATTTAAAATTGTCTCTAAATCACCTGGATCCGACATTGTCTCGGGGCATGCCGGTACTGACAAACAGGTGTAAAATGATAATTTTGCGTAAAAAAAAATGACAATTAGCCCTGAATTCCCCTACATTACCACGATACGAAACAGTCTGGTGTCCATTACGCATTACGGCCAGTTGGCCACCAGCTGCGCAGCCACGGCAATGGTCAGCGCCAGGATTGACGTCGCAGCCACGGAGGCCCCCGCGGTGCAATCCACGGCTATCTTGGCGTGCACGAAGTCGTATCCGAGGTACTTTGAGTACGTTTGGTCCTCGGTGGGTATGGGCACGAGCTGCTGCGCCGCGTCCTGGAAAATGACGTCGCTGTTGGGAAACTCCGATCGAAACATCTGGAACTTGAATCTTTCCTCGGCGTTCTTGGAGCCGTAATACTGCTGCGCGTACAGGAACAGGTTGATGTAGTATTCGATCGCGGTCTGGTTGTCGCGGCGGGCAACCA
Organism: Kryphioiulus occultus; assembly: GCA_034687865.1. Taxonomy (NCBI): domain Eukaryota; kingdom Metazoa; phylum Arthropoda; class Diplopoda; order Julida; family Julidae; genus Kryphioiulus; species Kryphioiulus occultus. Next base: position 13,577 of record JAQGAF010004363.1, read on the forward strand.
TTGCGTTGCCAGGCACGCGGCCCAGATTGCAAGACTCAAACTCGTCGACGGACTTTCGGGAGCCGTCGCGGCACAGCAGCTCGTAGTCTTCCGAAAGCAGGTTTCGGCCCCACCACTGGGCGTTGTTGCCGTTGGCCACCTCGTACACGGTCGTGTGTTTCACGAAGGCTATGTGACCGCCGCCCTCCACGAGGCAGCGGTAGGCACCGGTGTAGCCGTAGAAATCCTCGGAGTGGTCGCGCTGACACACGCGGCCGCTGGTGCCGTGGCACAGGTCGCACATGTTGTCCTGCTTCCAGCCCTGGTTGTACTCGTTGGAGAGCGCGCCCGGAATGCAGCTCTTCTGGAAGAACTCGGAGGCGGCACGGGCGCCGTCGCAGCCCCAGTTGCGAAGACGGTCGTTCTTCAGCAGGAAACTCACGGGCATGATCCAGCCGGCACCACCGCCCATCGCTGTGTGGCAGCTGTACTTGCCTGGAAGGAAGGGGAAAATGAAAACATGAAGTCATTTTATGCGAGCTAAGTGGTAGAGGCACCTTCAAGGTAGATTTCCTTCAGGGTTCCCACTCAAATTCTCAAATCGATTTCCCTGACAACTGTTCAGTAATTTCAGTGACATTTAACACGAAATTCCACACAATATTTGACCACAAAAATAGTAATTCGCTAAATACACTTACGAGCAAAAAATTCGAGCCACCTCCGTGTATGGCCCACAAATGTGCTTTTCACATGAACAAAATTTTCGATTTCAACTCGGAAAAGTGTGTTATTTCGAGCAAGACTGCATCCTGCAGTTTCATCTGTCCGGGAACTGAGGAGTGCAATCGAGGAGGAGTGGACAAACCATGGGGGTGGAATACCATGTACTGATATTATGGGGTTTTGTTTACAATTGTTTGAATAAAGTAATCCAAACACCTTTGATGTCGAATGCAGTGTATGGCTTTGGTAGACACTGGCCTTTGGAGGCTTTTCATCGGAACAATTCAGTAGG
>JAQGAF010004364.1:0-14572 GCA_034687865.1 Kryphioiulus occultus
ATTCGCAGAGATGTCATGTATACAATTTTTTCAATTTTTTAACATGGCAGGGGTGGGAGGGGAACTTCCCGTTAACTGAAAACTGGGGTGCTGAGACCTTACACAAACCACATCTTAGTTGTGTATTTGTGCACCTTGACACATTTTCAATAGTAGTTCTAGAAAAATTTGTCCATATGACTATTATACCGGCATTAACTTGTCTGTCAAAAACAAACATGTTTTTACTGAAAGAAAATTTCCTTGAAATCTGGGGCACTGAGTCCTTATACAACCCACATCTTAGTTATGTACATGTATTTGTGCACTTTGACACATTGACAAGAGCAGTTCTGGGAAAAAAGTTTCCATAAGACTCTTGTACAGGTGTTAACTTGTCTATCAAAGACAAGCATGTTTTTACTTAAAGAAAATTGTGTGAAAACTGGGGTGCTGAGTCCTTACACAAACCACATCTTATACGTGTTGTTAAATAGTAAGCAGTTTGGTTAAACCCGATGATATCAAACTTATTACTAAGTAAAATTATTAGTTTTTCAAAGGACAAGCTTATTTTCTGTAATCCTGATTTCAACTGAATAAACCTAATACGAATTTCACATGACATTTTAGCCTGGGTCATGTCTGCCCTCCAATGTTCAACCCGTCCGATTACTACGTGCACAAACTGGCTGTTCTAAATGGAAAAGAAGAAAGCAGCTTGGCAACCATCAAGGTAACAATCGGAGCAAAAACATCAAAAATTATAGTACTAAACACTGGGTTGAAACATGAGTGGCAGTTGTAGCACATATTTATCTGATTTCTCACGAAATTACCGAAAGCCTCAATGCCATGATTTTTCTTTTCCTCATCTGCAGAATATATGCGAAAAATATGCTGCTTCGATATACGCATCTCACGTAGAGCATAATATCGAAAGGACCATGGCCAAGAGGAAAGAAGTTGGACAGGGTCTAGAGGCAAATAACATTTTTTACTAAATTACACGTCTACTTCCTGTGTACCAAACTTTCTCAAGACATTGAGATGAAGTTTGAAACACCGATTTCTGAACTTTACGTGTTTTTCAACTTCCATACAGTGAACTGATGTCCTTGTCTTCTATGATTTCAGAGTTACCTTGTGTACGACATAGAAAAGTAAGTAACCCATTGAGACTCTGCACACTGTCTATCAATGTCTGAGCAATGCCAGGGTTCATACCAAAATTTGCAACTCAATTTCCCTGAATTTCCCTAACCAAATCTGTTCAATTTCCCTGACTTATCAAATAAAAAAATAACACATTTAAGTAAAATTAACTTTATTTTCAACACTTTGCCTATTCAAGTACATGTATCTAATAGTTTTAAATTTTTCCACTTGCATATATCTGATTTGTTTCACAATTTTCAGCAAATATTTTTGAAAAAAAAATCGCATTTTCATTTGTCGCAACCCCGTGTGTATTTTAGAATTGAGAAGGCCGCATGCAAGATTTTAACAAAAACTAGACCATAAAGAGAGCAATGCCTGTTAATTAACATTTAAGAGAACGCTGTTGGCGAAATTTGTAAAAAAAATTTAGTCCTACTGTAGGTCCTTTTTTTGTTTAAAAAAACTAGACCAGAAATACCAAATTTAACATAAGCGGGTGAAATTTTAGAAAAATCAGATCTTAAGTAATGAATTTTAGACAGTGCCTGCTATATTTTTCTTTGCCACAGCAATTTGCAGAAAAATATGGGAACACTAGACAAACTGTTTCCTCGACCAACCCAAGAAATTATCCCTCAATTTAAACATATGTCTACAATAACGAATTGTAGGTGTAATTTATAGTGTTTTTCACAAAAATGAATTTAAAAATAAAAATTTCCAGTCAAAAAATTGAAATTCAAAATTTTTTGAAAGTTCTCCCTGACTCCGCCTGACTTTCCCTGACTTTTTGGGGAAAATATCCATATTTCCCTGGCTTTCCTTGATGTATGAACCCTGAATGTGTTATATCCGGTAGATATCAAACACCATGGCTGTCCCAATTCCGTCTTTTGCTATGGAGAGGAATGGTCCATTCCTTGAGGGATAACAAGGCAACTTTGTCAAGAGCTTTGCAAAAGATGGTGAGCATTGAAAACCTGAAACTTGAACATCATCTGAAAGCCGATCGATGTTAAGCACTGCTTTCTGACAGGCAATTGCAGTTATCTTGTCTCTGATGTACACAAATGTGACTTTTGGTGAGATGCGTGCCATGGATGTCACTGGAGTGATCTTCCTATTCCTGACCGAGAACGCTTACCCGACAATGATGAGCGTGCTACGGGTATGTTGTCGAGGTCGTGGATTTCAGGATACGAGTCTGATTTTGCTAGCTAATTTAAATTGTAATTCGCATTGTAAGGTGTTCCCGGATGAGTTACCGATATTCCAGCGCGAATACATGAACGGGCTGTATCGAGCTGAGACCTTCTATACCACAAAAGCAATAACCCTGGTAGGTGTCTTTCCTGGTGAAGGATGATCTTACCAAACGATTCCAGAAATCCACTTTGTGCATTGCAGATGCCAGCCTTCATCATCGAGTCAATACTCTTCGTCCTACTATCGTACTGGATCATAGGCAAGTGAGAACGTTTTGGGACAGAAACACCGCATGCCAAATTGAAATCCTAACTATTTTGTTTCAGGACTCAACGACAACCCGTACAGCATCCTCCTCACCATACTTATTGTTATACTGTTGACCAACACCGCCTCAGCTTGCGGCAAGTAAAATCACTGAAAACTTAGTTTTACATTGTGCACGACACTGCATAAACTGAAATTTAGTAATACACAGTGAAACCCCTCTAGTAGGACATCTCTATAAGTCGGACACCCCTCTAAGTAGGACAATGCTTATCTCACAACTTGGTCAGTGTTTCAAGCACCACCGACGAGAAAAAACCCTTGCATGTCAGATAATTTTTTTGCCAAATAGACGGTAATAGCTCATTTTGGCAAAATAACTTTTCCCACACCCCTATGGAGAAAAGTTGGGGAAAAGTGTACGAGCTCAGACAAGTGAAACTGAGTTTTGTACCGTGGGATCACAAAGAGCATCTGAACCGTGCAGTGGTTAGAACCACTTCATGTAGGAGAAAATGTAATTTCCTGCATTATATTTCCCATTGTTAGCAGTGTCAACATTTTTGCAAAATCTTCACAACCTCCACCGATTAACTCGAACACTTAGGTTACGCCAAAGGTGTCCGACTTAGAGAAATTTCAGTGTAATATAAATTTAAAATTGACATAATATGTCCTTAATTTTGACAACTGCTTACAGGATGCCTTTTCTCAGCATATGCAAGGGACTCCACTACAGCAGTAACCATAATCCAACCGTTTGACTATGTCATGCTGGTAACCGGAGGATTGTTTATCAACGTTAAGTAAGATTTACCAATGGGTTTGCTCCGGCACATTTGTCGACATACGATTACAAACTGGTGATGTCATTTTCAGAACTTTACCAACGTTTCTTGCATGGACCCAGTATCTTTCTTGGTTCCGGTACTCGAACGAAGCATTAAGCATTGCTCAGTGGCATGGTGTTGCAAATCTTAGTGAGTATATGTTAACTGGCCAACATACTGCATCATCGACATTCGACAATCAAAACACAGTTGTCGTTATTATAACAATGATGACATTTCCATGATTTTAGCTTGTTCAGACAGCCCCGACCTTCCATGTTTACGAACTGGCGATGAAATCCTTCATGCAAATGGCTTTGATAGCGTGAGAATTCATCTTTTTGGTTTTTGGCAATGTTTCGCTTTTACCTCAAGTAATAACAGACGTGTTCTTAACCTACAGGGTAACCTGACCATTTGCTTGATTGGATTGGTTGCGATATTCTTCGGATTTCACATTTTGGGATGTTTAGCATTGGTGAGAAGGGCAAAATCATCTTGAAGGTGATTTGTTGGAAATCTGAATCGACCAATTTTTAATAAATGCCATATTCAAGCAATTGCATAAGCTAACCACTGCCCAATCGAGTCATTAGCTTAATCCCAAATTTGACGTATAAGTGGATGAACCATTGAAATTATCAAGATTCGTGAAGATTCTCACCACGGATTAACGATCAACTTTCTGTAAAAGACTTCAGTACAACATGTATCTCTCAGAAGTCCTCATATGTCATCCACATACCTTACATTTTTTGTACTTTTTGCATTCATATAACTTGTATAATTCTACATTTGTTGTTAAATGTTTACCTCTGGACACCTGTAGTGCAATAATGCAAACATATTTCTACCTCTCATTATTGAACCACTTAGCTTAAAAAATGTTCCATTGCCTTAAATTAATACGCTAAATAGAGCAGTAAAACCTCGCTAATCCATTTCCCTGGACCCTGACCCTCCCAGCTTAGTCGATTTTCTCTAAAAAGTAGATTTTCGCACATTTTTCGCAGTTATAAAAGAGGCAAGCTCAGAACAAATGTTTGCAATAGTTTCTTCATTTTTACTCTCAGAATTTCACTATGTACAAGGGAATAAATTCGTATGAAAGTTACAAAATTACACAGAATATTTTCTTTCGAGCCTCGCTGGCATACCCTGGATTACAGAGGTTGCACTGCATGTGGAGGAAAAATCAGGAAGCTCACCCAATAGATGCCAACTTGATAGCAGACAGGTAGGGTGGTTTCAGGACAGCGATCAATGTATCACATGTGTTTTTTTCGCTTGAATCTGACATCAAGTGTAGGAGCACTGAGCTGAAAATTGTAAAAAAAATTGTAAGAAAAGAGCGAATTTTTTTTATGTGTGATGTTCTGTAGACATTTCACACAATTATTAAATTGATAATTATACTAATTTCACATGATATTAAAACGATATAAAAAAATATAATTTCACCTTGGCTACTTTATTCCAGATTTCTGCCGATCGCGGCTCTTCAGAACACGTGATGTCATTGCGCATGGAATTCGAAGCAACGTCATTTTTTCTCTTTGCTGACTGTAACTGTCTGGGGACAAACTGTGTCGGTGCTGATTTTGTGGTAGATGCTACGCATTGTTCCAAAGGGGGCACTGCCTGTGCTGGTTGAGTGTCTGCTGCTTGGCTTAAATAGTATGTCTTGCCAGCCCAAATGTAAGTGCCTTCTTCTGGGTTGGGTGCAGGTATGCTGGAGCTTGGATTCACAGAGGTTGAAGGTTGTTCAGGTTTAGAATAGCCTCGCCTCGTATCCCAAGGACCAGTAAATCCTATCATCGTTAAGGAAATTTGCAATCAAAAATTTTGGAAACTTAGTTTTCAAGATGTATTGTTTGTAAGAATTTGGAAGCTTGATACAAATTATGTTAGTACCAAGAGAACTAAAAATCTACTCCTTGAAAATTTACCTGATTTGGTGGAAATGCTAACGTATTTCTGCCGATCAATGAGCTTAGCCCGCGTCTCCTGTGAAGTTTCAAACTCGGGTGCGTAGCAGACATGAAGGATGCCGCCAAAGAACGAACGCGTGTCAAGCTTGCGTTTGGCGATTCTGAAACAAAGAAAAATTACGTAATTTCATGAATTACCTAAAAGCATAGCGTTTCACAAAAGAATTACAGTTGACAACTTGCGTACTAGCAAACTCACCTTGCTGACTGTATCCTCTCATAGCCAACCAAATATGTTTCTGTGAACTCTTCGCATGGGTAGTCATCAAGCGGGGACATCTGGTCGATATCGCCAAATGTGCCACACAAGGACTGCAGTTCCTCAAGGGCTCCCACGGCAGGAACACCAATAATTAAGAGGTATTTGGATTCCTGATTAATCGTATAAACCTAATGAGCAAAAGAAACCATGCAGACATTATAGTGTTTGATGAATCTACAAAGTACACTAACCAAAAGTGGAAACGATTACCAATCCATTTTGGAATGGATGCACTGAACTATACTGCGTGTTTACATCACCTTAACAGCGGTATCCTTCCTTCCTTGACGATATCTTGGACGGGTAGCGCATATATCTTTTGGAGCATGATGCTGACGCGGGGCTACTTCCTTGATGTCGAAAGACATGGTATTTGGAGACCTGCAAATGAAATCTCAACGTTGGAGTCTGGTTTGGCACTATAATTTGTCTCAGGATTAAATTATGCAACATTGCATCATGCAACACTGAGATAATTACTGAATTGCTCAAGGGTGTCCAACAGTATACTCTGCGATCAAGATGGGAGGCTCAATGCATGGGACTTGTTGAAAAATTTGCAAGGTCGATAAATTCTAATTTGGTGGAGGGAATCTTTAAATAATCTTGTCATACCAATCCACTTATTTCTTGCATGCAACTATATAGGTGTTTACATAGTGTTTATATAGGCGCATTACTAGTAATTGGCTGATTTGGCTCCCTAAATCAAACTTTCAAATACATGTACATGAATTATGTCATCACAATGAAATCTCTCCCTTCGTGCTCACTGTGCAGGCCAACATTACATAAAAAGTGAAGGATTATAGTCACATAAAATCGTTTTCCAAAAACAAACAGCTATAGACGCATTTTTATACCTAACAGGATGACAATTCGTTATCGTAAAACGTATTCTCAAATTTACGTTTATGATCGGCAACGTGTATCCCCATGAAGGTGAGCACACATGTACTGTACGTTACGTACCACACGGATAGACCAGACTACGGAAATCCGAAGCAAAGAGCAACCCGAAACTTGAAATACAACAGACAGCAGAAAACGTTCTTTTTTGTTTGCTAAAGCGCTTCGGCTAAAATCGCCTATTGTTAAATTTCGTCTGCTGGAGTTTTAGGTGCTTTAAATAGATAGCTGCTTCACTTCTCTTCAGTTGCATGTATGTGCTAAAAGCGGTAACTTATTGAGGGAAAATGTTCCTTGTTGGACTGACCGGTGGTATTGCAACTGGAAAAAGTACAGTGGCCAAAACATTCCGTGAATATGGTGTGGAAGTCATCGATGCTGATGCGCTGGCTAGACATGGTAAGACTCAGCCATTGGCGAATTTGATTCAGTTACAAAGTTGGGCATTTGCGCTATTTTTGCATCAGTTCGTGTACATTTCAGACGTATAAATCAACTAATTTAAATCCATATTGTTTGGTGAGAAGCATGTGTCATTATGCCATACCAGAATGGTTAAAACTTGTTCAATTTCAGTGGTTGAGCCTGGTAAGAGGGCATGGCAGAAGATCAAGAAGGAATTTGGTCCTAACATACTATTGGAATCTGGGGAGATCGACAGGCAGCAGCTAGGGCAGATAATTTTCTCCGATCGGGAGAAAAGGCGCCGTTTGGATTCCATTACCCACCCAGAGATTTACCAGCTCATATTCTGGATCGTGTTGCAGTGTTTTTTCGCGGGTTAGTCATTTTTTCCATCTTTATTCTTAGTTATTTTGGTATCCACTATATCACCTCATTTTCCAGGCCACCAGTTCGTAGTTTTGGACCTGCCCCTGCTATTTGAAAGTGGAGCTATGGTGGACTACGTGTACAAGGTTATTGTGGTTTCGTGGTAGGTTGCAGCAAAGCTCTTTGGTTGCAGCATTCACAGTCAGGGCAAAAATGTGTTTTTGCACATACTGGCATATCCCATCTTTCGTCACTTTCCACATGTCAGTTTCAGGTTGCCACCATACCTCGAATATGGGTCAGTTTGGCATCATGACACTACCTGTTTTTATTTCTGACAGTCCCTCCACATACTGATCATAGTAAAAATTCTGAGAATTGTCAAATCTTTTCAAAGCGTTCAGCTTTTGCTCAAGGATTTTAACGTTTTGTTTATGTTTCACCGACCCACCACTCATTTCTGTTAGCAAGAAACACAGCCACATGGTGACGGATGGGTCCAAATTGATGTCGATTATCCAACATTTCCTATGTAACTTAAATTAACCGACAATGCTCCAGTTGGATGCACTTAACTTCGCCACAACCAAAAGCGCCGTCGAGCTATTCATAACAGTACTTTGCCACTAACAAAGTGGTGGCTTGCCTATTAATAGCCAGCATCTCATAATCGATGAGAATACGTGGTTGGGGCAAGATATCGAAAATAAAGAGCCGGTTAGGTTTGGTTACGTTGGGTTGTGTTAGGTTAGGAGACTCTTGACCTACTGTTATTTTCATTGACTTGCCGTGACCATGAATTCTCGTCTTTTATGATTAGCCAGCTATGAATTGGCACGCCACCATTTTGAGTGCGGCAAAAGTACCTTATGAATATCTCTACGGTGAAGTGATGTAGAACCACTGCCCCATGCCTGTTGGATAATTGGGGTTCTACCATAGTGTTGTCTGAACTGACATAAGAGCTGAAAACTCGAACATAAGCCTCCCCAATATAAAAACTGTAAAAAGAGAATGCTTCGCTTTACGTCATTTTACGTTACTAGCCTGAAACCAAATCTGACGAATGAGTGAGGTATGCCTGTATAATGCTTACACAAGTTATCTAGTTGACTGGCAAATTTTGTACTACCAAGATTTGCATTAGTACATCATTTAAAAGCCTTTTACCTTTTAGTGATGAGGATCAACAGTTAAGTCGTTTAATGGAACGCAACGGCCTATCCAAAGAGGAAGCCATGAGGAGGATCAAAGTGCAAATGCCACTGGAAGAAAAGTGCAAAAAAGCTCATTTTGTGATAGACAATTCGAGACGCCCATCAGAAACCCGTGCTCAGGTCGAGGACGTGTACAATGCGTTGAGGCATTCCAAGTACCATTGGCGTTTAAGGCTAATGATAATAAGCTGGATGATTACCGTGATTTTTACTGCTCTATGGCTCACTGGTTTCTTCAGTGGAAATTAAAACGCCGACACATTCAAAAATGCAATCTGTGGACGAGAGTACAATACCAATCAACATCAGTCGGTAGAATTATGCTGTTTCGCAATAATTAGCATAGAGTAGGTGTACGACAATTTGAAATCTTTTTGACACGAAGGGTAGATAATCGCAGCAGAAACAAAACCAGTGGCGTTCCAGAGACCTCAAACATTCCAAATGACTCATAAGCACATTCACTCCATTAAATGTATTTTCATCTCGCTGAACATCACAGTAGGATATATTGTTTAGGTTCGCCATAAGAGCACAACTTGCCCATGGTTCAGTTTTCATTAGTTTTGGAATTCAGTAGACAATTATAAAAATGTTCCACAAATTAATATGTTCAATCATTTAACAAGCTAATAATTTATCGTTGGAAGTTTATAGCAGTTTTTGGATTTAACAGTTTTATCCTAATTCATAGTTCCCATTCTCAAATTCTCCTTCAATGGCAGAACCAGCACAGAAAATTCTAACTTTCCGAGATTTTAAGTCTTTTGCAAAACAAGTGCATACTTGTTCACCTGAGATAAGATTCACTTTAAATTAGATCCATTATTATTGTACGTTACTTTTGTTTATAAATAAATGTATCCAATCAATGGATCCACCAAGTTTTCGCAATCGTCATTTAGGTTAGGATTTGAAAGCCACTGAAAGGTGATTATTCTGTATCGGTCGACAAAAACACACAAAAACTGAAAAGCAATTTGAATCTAAATTTATTTCGACAAAAAAGGCAAAATAGACGGATGAATTACGAGTCTCCTGTATGATGGATTAGTGATTTTAGCCCTATCTTGGGTTATGTTTCAGTTCAGTATGAATCAGAAAAAGGAAATTAAACACGGTTTGTGCTCTCACATCTTTAAAAGAAATTATAAAAAATTTGCAGTTTCCGTTTTGTATGCGAGAACCCATAAAATAATGAGGACTTCATCTAATGCACGTCATTGGAAAAAATATCACAAAAATTTGTTTTAAGCAAGAAACCATTCCAAAAGTCTCGAAATGTAGCAACCAGTGTGATTGCACTTAATTATGATTTCTCAACCATAGCTAGTACTGAAGCCTTGAGTTTTTTTGCATAAACATGTTGAAAACTGGCAAATGGTCAAAGTACAACCTAATGGTGCTATGGAATATTAGATGTCCCTCAAAGTCTCATTCCAAACTTTTCTGTTTCATTCTGGGATACATGTGTTCATTTTCATCACAGACTTGTAACTGTGAAATTACAAGGTTTAAAATAAAAAAGGCGTGCTTGCCAGACGCACGCTAAAAGATTGCAACACTGATGTAAGAATTTCATCGTTGATTAACTTTATCAATGTTCTTGGCTGAGAATGCCAATTGCAAAGAATTCGAGGAAAAAAATGGCAAATCTGGAAAACAGTGCTATTACATACCTACCTCACGACAAATTCCACGATACAAAAATTACAATGCGTAATGGCTCCCTTTCGGCCTCCCTTAAAACAATTCGAAAAAAAGTGTTCTCTGATAGTCCGATGCTAGGCCGCATCACCCGCACACAACAGAAATTTGATAAGGCAAGTCCACTTGTTTTGCTTATACCAACTTGAGTGAAACAATACTCCGGTGCCAGCTAGTCCCCAATTTGTGCACAACTCGCCGGTTTGCCACGCCAATTTCGAGCACATTTGCAACTTTTTGGTCTGAAAAAGTCATTTTATGGTGCAAATGCTGTAGATTTGATTATCTTGGGGCAACGGTACTGGTAAATCATTTGATTCTGCAAATAAAGAATCATAGAATTCAGGACAAAATGTATCAAGATAGTAGCCTAGATTTTTAGTTACAGCAACGGCCCTACCTTGGCCCATGGCACACAGAAAATACAAAACAAACATTTAGGCCTGTGCAGCTAATTAGACGATGACAGTTTGCATAGGCAAACAAATGACTTTGACTTACAGATGTTTTTTTCTTGTCGTAAGAATGCACCAAAATTCAACGTAATTTAAATTCCACTAAATTTAAATGCAGCATTGGACTGGTATGCATTTAGCTGGACAGCCAGTTTGACATTTCCTTTTTCAGATAATAATTATTTTTTTCCTAATATATTGGGTATATATTTTGCAAATATATTCCAGCCCCAATTCGAAAATAGCCAAATAATTCAGCGAACTTTGCATTTCATTGACATTGTCAAGATCTTGTCTAATCGCAAAAACTTTGCGACGGTCCAGCTAATTGATATCAGTATGTAGTCACAATGATTACACTGTCAAGGAGTCTCTCAAAAAAGTTCGTAGCATAAACTGGCCCATAATAGCGCAATTTGTCCAAACCCTTGACAGGGGATTCGCAACATTGTAAGCTTAATTCCACCGAAATGTACACCAGAAATTTATTAATATGTACAGAGCTAAGTGTTCTATTAAAGCAATATTCTATGCATAATACTGCTTTTTCCCCAATGGACTTCATAAAAGGAATCCCTATCAACATCAGTTCGACAAAACTAATTTTGGCACCCATGTTCACTAGACCATCGGATATAAACGAAAAGGGACTTACAACTGCATCCGATGGGCTGTTTGTCTCTGGATATACTAACATTGCCGTTATTATAATAACCTAAAATTAAGATAAAATTCCTGTCAGGACCCGAGTATTTGTGTGGGAATAACTCAAAAAAAGCTGACCTGTGCAACCTGTGTTGCTAATGAGAAACTAATATTATTTGACAAGCTGGAAAATTTCTCCAAGTGCAATTTTGATGCTACCTTTTGGATTACCTCAGCCCCCTTAACCAGCCGAAAGGACCACATCTGAAAGCAAGTGACCCAAGACCTTGCAAACCATAGCATTATGCAAGCGCGCAACTTCTCGTATATTACTTACACCACATAAGGACCTCTGCAAAATCTATAGCCTAATCAACATTTGGTCTGTTACCTTAATATAGCATGAACAGCAATGGCATTTATTAACTGACACGAATAGTGAGGTTAAGGTAATAAGGTGCCTCAAGTGGTAGACCTTAGCACAACAACATCAAGAGTAGAGTCAGGAGCCAAATTTACTTTCAGCTGTTATGTTTCTTTAAAGAAACATGCTGGATATGCACACAGGGATAGACCATTTCACGTATTCCAAAATGAACATGTCCCGTCTAGCGAAGCTAAGATTTAATTGATAGCGACAACAATTTTCCATCAAAATCACAAAATGAGCTACATGCAGTTAAATCTAAAGAGGGAAATTTTCACTTATGTAGGCTAGGTTCCTTTCATCACATTTAACAACTTATGCTTAATGCAAGAAAATGATGAATTGCAATGCTTTACAAATGTTCTTGCATGATTCTTTCAATAAAATGTCAAATAGACAAGCACCTTGATCTTGAGTTTTTATGTAAATCCGAGGTGTTATCTTATAAGCCATTCAATGAGAAACTTTTAGCTTATATCAGTTGGACATGATGCAATTATCACACTATCTAAAACCAGAAGACACATTTTGCTATCTGCACACAACCTATTCCTTATATAGCATGCTCATAGAGCAAAATAATTAGTTAATGGGGGATGATAGCGAATTGCACCATCGTTTTGAGAGACTACTAAATGTACGCAATTAACAAGCTAGAGCAAAAAATAAGCCAGCATTCAATGTATAGGAATTGTGATATTAGATAAAGGCTATTTATGACACTTTGATAGTAAGTGAACTGAAGTAGATTTCATGATCATGCTGGTTATAATGCTACTGAGCATATAATGAGTTATTACTTAAGATAGGCATTAATCGATGAGTTGCACTGATAAAAACTTCAAAAAAGAGATTGATAATTTTAGCAATTAAATACCGCAGCAAAAATGTGCCTATCAGCTTGCATACCTTGTCAAAATTTTTCTCATCATTATAAAAGGTTTACCTGCTAGGTAAATATGGGCCAAACAAGTCCATGCTTTTTTTTAAGCAAACTGGAAAGCCCACTGAAGTGGACCGAATTATTTCCCTTAGCAAAAATCATAACTATCTTTCGACTGAACAGTCAAATGTCTGACCTGACCAAAGTTTTAATTTGTTTCCACAATTGAATTGTTACACTTGCGTGCAAGAAAATCGACTCACCTGCATGAATGAAGTAAAAATGTGGTTTTCCCAGAAGCCAAATGTCCGATTTAAAATCGGAAAAATGTGTTTTGCAGACAATTTATTCCTCTTTATAATTCGCCTAATTTGCATAAAACACCTTATGCGTATTTGAGGCGCAAAATGTCGAACTTAAAGCAACCTAAATTTGCATTATTTATGGTATATGCATTCTTGTACCCCTGTGGCTATAAGTGTTCCTGAATGCAATTTGATTATCAGAGCTTAATGAACACACACCCAGATACGTTGTTAATTAATGGTTTCTCCATAATATGACGCCTACACCAGTAGTAGCCGCACAAATTGTACAGCAATTCTCCAGAGAAACTCAGCAGAAATCCTTTTCACACTAGGCGAATTATAAAGGAGAATAAGTTGTCTACAAAACACATTTTTCCGATTTCCAATCCGACATTTGGTTTCTGCGAAAACAAATTTTTACTCCATTCTTGCCGGTGAGTCGATTTTTTTGCACGCAAGTGTAGAATATGAAGTTTTTAATTGGTTAGAGTAGGTACAATTTCTCCAACAATAATCGAAAACCCTTCCGACTCCACAGCCCTGATTTTCATTATTGCAGCAATTTGATTCCCGGTCACCTTCACCTTCTAAATTTCAAAACGGAATTACGGAATGTAAATTTTCTTGCATAACGAAAGGAATTTCTGTGCTACCTTTCCCTCTGCGGCCATTTGTGCACCTTAGCAGCTCGCGTGAAACACCAAGCTCATTAGTGTGCGAGGCCACCCTGTTGCATGGCCGGCCGCATGCCCTGGGTCATGATGGGGTAGGAGACCATGGGGTTCTGCGCAGGGATAGCCTGAGTCATGGACACCGAGGCTAGGGACACGGGCGCCAGCGAGACAGGGACAACGGGGATGCTCTGCGGGGGTGGTGGGCCAAGCTCTTGGGCCATGCGCGGCACAGCGAGCTCGCCGCCCATGGTCATCTGAGCAATGCTCTGTTGGACCGCGCTGGACGTGGGGTTCAAAGACTGCGCGACAGTGGACGCTGCGTTTTGCTTACCCAGGCGTAACTGGGCGTTCTGCTCGAGGAGGAACTCGTTGGTGGCTGTCAGGTCTGCCACCTGCTTCTTCAGCTCGTCCACCTTGCGCCTCAGGAATGCATTCTCCTCCTCCAGGATGTAGTAGTCGGCAGGCATCGGCGGTGCAGCCACCATGGATTGGCGCGTGGCTGCTGCCGCCGCCGCGGCTGCGGTGGTGGGTGAGGTTGCGTACTCGCCATACATACGTCGCTTGCGCTCAGGCTCGTAGTAATCGTAGGCCTCGTAGCCGGTGCTGTACATGTTGTAGGTGGTTCGCTGCCGCGCCCCGGTCATATCCATGTCGTACTCGGTGGTGCTCAGGTGGCGGAACTTGCATCGGCCGCCGCGGCGACACTCTCCCTTGAGGAAGTCCTTGCAGATGGGAATGTCGGCCTCGACGGCGGCGGGGTCGCTGCTTGCCACGGCGCCCATGGCCAGGGCGTCCGTGATGCCCTGCGGAAGCTCGCCCGTGCTGTGGTAGTAGTCCTCCTCGGAGCGCGTGCAGTGGATGAACTTGCAGTTGGGGCGGC
>JAQGAF010004365.1:0-14570 GCA_034687865.1 Kryphioiulus occultus
TTATTGTAGAAAAAAAATATAGAAATAATGGGAGAAAGCCAACGAATAAGTCTGTAATGAGGTGTACGGTTTTGGCCATGGGGTCCCTCTGAAAATTCGGGTTTCGAACTATAGCTGTATTTTAAGTTGATTTGCAATCTGATATCAAGGAAACAGTTTTGGTTAATAAATTGTTTAATTTGCACGCTGTGGTTCTAAAGCGTCCATGAAATATTTAACCCTTAATTGCTGAACCTTAAATTGCTCGCACACCATTAAATCGAGATTACCCACACTCGAAAAGAAGTATTTTTTGAAGATAAAATTACGGTGTACATGTAATGTATGTATACACAGTATAGTGTAGACATGAACATTATACATTTTCAAATCAAGTGCAATTTAAGGCATGGGATATATTTCAGAATGCATCTCATTATACAGGGTGAGTCACGAGAATCCCCCCAGGACCTGACACATTTGCATGTCTACCGTCCCAGATGATTAGCTATTTGGTCCCATAATGAAATAATTGAATTTAACTCAGTATCGTGCAATTTGGATACGGACTAGAGGTCCAGGGGCCATTGGATAAACATAAATGTTTGACCTGGATATTGTCCATAACGGTCAATAGACGATATCCCTGCTTTCCAAACCTTGGTAAATTGGTTTACACATTAAAATTTACCACAAAAGTGTATATATGTGTAGTATACTGTTTTAAGAACGATGTATTTAATATTAGAATGATTACTTTTTTGCAGCATCTTTTTGCTTATACCATTATGAATATTTTAACTGAATTGGGTAAAATTGACTTTCTAAGCATTTTGTGTAACAAGGAGCTTCTCCTAAGTGTTTTTGTGTAATGAAGGAAAAAGCTTGGGAGGCTGGGGGGCTATATTAATCCTTACGTGTCCTGTTGAATCCAATGCGCTTGAATGCATAACTACATGTATATATGCAAATTTATCACAATTACATGTAGTTGAGGGCATCTGTATTATTGAAGATGAACACACGGGTATTACTTGTACTATTTGACAATAATGCACCCAAAATTGTACCATGCATCCATGACGTCAGATATTTCATATTCACCTCCCTGATGGGTACGTGACGTCATACGTGGACGGCCCCTCTGGTGGAGCCAGCACCACTTGGTTCGGTTTATTTTCAGAAGTGACAACTGGCGAACAAAGGCTCCGTGTGAGGCTTCTCATGTTTACCAAGCTGCTTATAAACTAGCCATGAACCAATAAACTTGCCTATAAATTGAGCCTTGCATTTAAAAGATATTGTTCGTTCGGCTCCAATGATGCAAAAAAACTTTGCAAAAAATCAACGCGAAATCGAGTATCCCCCATGGTGGGGGGTTTCCGGTACCCCTGTCCCTGTAACATGTCGAAGAGACACGCGCGAAATGGGATGTTTTTCTGGTGTTTTTTCTGCAGTGTTATTACGTGGGTGTTCGTGTTTTCAAACAAAGCGTAATGGAGCTGGTTGCCATCCAGTGACAATGGTCTCATGCAGCATTTTGGAAGTTTTTTCTTCTTCTTCTTCTTGTTTTCTGTTGTTCAAATCGAAACCCCATTCGGTCAAGCCTCCTCACGCAGTTTGTTGTTTTTGCCAGTTTTTGTCTGCTCACACATCGGCATTGGTGCATCCATCATTGGCCCCCGTGTATACATAATGCGGGCTACAAAAATAAGATGGTGAGCCATGAGGATCCCTGTTTTTGGTCAAGCTGGTCACGAGACGAGCATTTTTGTGTATACAACGCTAAGGTCTGGTTACTGTCAGCAGGCATGGCGATGAGGGTAAAGAATGATAAATATTTAAAATATTTTCAGTCAAAACATGGCAGTTTATTCTCCGTATAGAGCTGAATGTTCGCACAAAGAGCGAAAACAATGTAATTATTAAGGTTAAATTATAACAAAACGTTTTAAGTTTAAAAGTTATACAAGTTGTTTGAAAATGTTTGAAAAAGTTGGTTTTATACATGTATAACAAGTTGTACGATAGAGTTTTGTGACATAGTATAAAAGCATCTTTATAGTGCAGGATGAATCTGTTTGTCTAAATTATAATAGCCATAGCTGCGTACGTTTAATTTCAAATTTTTCGTTTTGCTTGAATTTGAATTTGCCACTCCACTATACCATATGGTACAGTGTATTTGCTAACTGATGGGTATTGAGTTGAATTCAAATTGAATTGATTCATCATATGACAGCACCTTTCTCCCCTCTTTCGTGTTATCATTCGTCGATTGGTAAACCATTCATGTTCCAAACATACACAAAATACGAGTATGTATAACGTATATTTCAATCCTTAGTACTTGAAGACAAGAATGACATCTGTCATATATAGTGCTGCAAAGGAATCCAGCAATCATACGTAGAGGACAGTAGGGGTACTGAAGGGGTTAAAAATGAACTCTTGTACTATACTGAAGAGGCAGTTACTGTTCAGGGGTGTACAGTATATAAGTTTACAAGCAGCCAATAAATTTAATCATCAATGACTTTACATGTTGAAACCATGCTGGTCAAAACACAGAGAGTAAATTACCATTGTGAGTCATAGTCCAAGTGGTCAATGGTACAACATTACAGAGGTGCAGGTGGTCAACATGTAGAGGTCACCATCCAATGAATTAATGTGGTGACCGTCCGATCCGTTAAAATGTGGGCAACATAGGGAGGTGGTCAACATGAGGAGGTCGTCAACTTTGAAGGTTCTACTGTAATTGCTTTACTTTGCCTGCCCAAACCGCATGCAATCACTGCCAGCCTTCGAGCCGTTAGGAGAAGCTCATTTTCTCAGTGTCATGCTGGATAAGGGCAACAGCAGGGCATATTCCGAAGTACAGGTCCCTCCCCCTAAGGTAATGACATAATACTTAAACGTCCCCTGGTAACTTTGCCAGGACTCCATTTCATGACACGTGTATCACTTGAAAATCCCAGCGCCATCTGTGACCACTTCGCATGATTAGTTTCTGCAGCTCCTCCTGATGGAGGCATCTGTGCCAAAGTTCTCCAACATGAAAATGTTATAAAAATATGAGATTCTGCATATGTTTAGTAATCTTTAAGCTATATTTGTTGATAAAGTGAATCCAAAGTTGAGCGACCTACCACGCGTTCATGATGCTCGTGTGCGAGCCAGCCAAGAAATTTAAAACATTTTTATGTTTAGAAATGTGTGTTTATAGAGGAAACGCGCCGCATCTTCATAACAGGATCCTGTTCGGCCTGCGTGCGGCATGGTAATTAAGGAACTAAGTATTTTGGTGCTTTGGTGCATGCATGGAAGATGCAGTCATTTGAATTAATATCAGTTGTAATGAGAAGACATATCCTCCAGTTACACGTCCTCGCCGCTGCTAGGCGCCAGTCTAGCTCGTTGCTCGGCGTGGGTGGGTGCCACTGGGTGCCCCGGACCACCCCTAAGTGTAAACCAAAGCTAACGTGTTTATTTATTTACATCAACGATGCCGGCCACATAGTTAGCTAAACGTTAATTAAGCGAGCTGCCGCTGATGGAAATGCCCATCGCGTGACCCTAGCACGTGTCTGGTGACCTCTGGCTCGAGTGTGTCTGCAACCATCAACACAGTGGTTGCACGAAATTTTTCCCTTAGTAGCATTGGCAGTCTGAGAAGTTTTTTTGTTTGTGATTAAATCCTTTGTTCAGTGGCGTTGACACGTTGTCATCAAATCGTGTCAACGACTTGTTCAAATAATCTTACAATCTGTTTACAGTAAAATGCGTCACATGTGGTATTGACGCTTGATTTCGTTCACTGGTATGCCTGAAGTATAGCATAAAGTAGGATCTCCTTTAATTTTCCTCACGAATGTTTATTAGTATAATTTGTATGTTAATTTGAACTTTGCATGTAATTAAGAAATGATAAATACCTTATTTACACGTATAAAGCATATGCTTTAAGAACATTGGGTACGTTCAAGTATTATGTCAGCAATTTAGGGGGATGGGGGATTAGCCAAATGATGAGACATGGTTATCAAGGTTTTTTATATAAAACATTGGATTAAAATCCTAGCATGAATGATCCAGTTTTGCAAAACATTTTATCACTGGCGTTGTTTTCGAAAAAAAATTTACATTTATAATAATTATTGTATGGATATAAATATAATATTACGTACAAAAATGTTAAATATTGATTACAGTATGTTGAATATTAAGTGTAATATTAGTCATAATTACATTATTTCCGGTAACAGTTTCATAACATTTCGCCTATTTACAGCACTCCTTTCATTACCAAATATCTATAATAGAACAGGGGGCGAAAATCCATCATTTCTGATAATTTTTTTTTAATTTCTCTAATAATTTCTCTAATAGCCCTAAATTACCGAGGGGTCTGAAAATCACGATTTTGTGACGACGTAATGTATGCATGTATGCATGTTTGTATACCTGTAAGAACAAAGCTGAATGAATGCATGAGTCCAACGACAGTAGACAAAAACGTTTAGGTCCAAATTGTTCAGTGGTTAATTGAACCTACATTTTTGGTATTTTGCCTCGGCCCAAAATGTGTTTGTTAACATTGTTGACAGTTCCGTATACTTGAAGCAGTCCACAGCGGATGTGACGTTGGTCATTCCACAAAAGTGCTAACTGTGCTAAACAAAATGGCGACGGAGAGTACGATAACTGTTCAGGGTTGGCGCTTGGCTCCCGACAGACTGTCCCATAGCCTAATCGGCCATCTTGGTGCTATTTTTCTCTCCTCCAAAATACACATCCGCTGTGAAAAAATGCTGGTCTGTGTATGAAAGACACCAAGTTGGATTAAGCCATTGCGACTGGTGTATATTGTGTTACATTTACAGTAGATCGGTCTGCGGTCGTGTCTCGACTTTATACACAATGTTGCCAAAACCCTGGGTTTGCAGCAGAGATTGTGTTTCACTTTTTTACCAACTCTGAAATTTTTTTGGTTTTATTCGCGCCGAAAGTTTGGTAAACATGACACGAATTGAAAGCTGGTCTATGCCAAGTTATTTTTATAAATATCACTAGCGCGTAATTAACATTGACTTCCAGAAAGAACATCATTAAACACGAATTGGATTGTTCGTTAATTCGTATCTAGCGATCATTATTCGAGGAAACTGACCACAACTTACATGTACCACTTTTAAAAACTCATCCTCCCATTTTTGATCATGTTGGGTGGCAAAAGTTGACCCCAAGCACATCACACTTGGGAAGTCATTAAAAAGTCATCCATCACGAGGTTCAGGTGTGAAACCGGTGGTCAGCACGCAGAAATGACCAGAGCAATTTGTGCGTATGAGGGAGGAGGTGACCTGGCATCTGCAGTATGAGACGAATTCGTGCTGAATCACTTAACCACTGTACACTGTACTTGACCAGTGCATCTGTCGAATGCGTTGGCTGCTGCAGTGTCCAGCCATTTAACGAGCGCTTAATTTATAAATAGTGTCCGTGTAATTAATAATTTGTGCAATATGATGGTCAGCTCTGGACATTCACGAAAAAAATATCATTTGCCAGCTCAAACAATAGAATCAATTTGCCATGCCGAATACTTTGACAATTACGGTTAAAAATATATATTTTTTTAAATATTGACAAACATAAGTGAGGTGCAATTATCTTGAATATGTCAGATATGCAGAATACAATAAAAGTGTTATGAAAATGTTTACACCTTGTACTTGTAAATGTCCCATAGTGAACACGTCTATCAAAAAAGGAAATTGTCATGTGCAGACAGCAAATTATGGTTCAAAATAAATTGTTTTAAATATTGACAAACATGAGTTTGGTGAAAATATGTAAGATATACTGTACATGTACATAAACACCATACGATGAAGGTGTTCTGGAAATGTTTACACCTTGCACGTGTACATGTCCCTTAGTGAACACATGTATCAAAAAGGAAATTTTCATGTAAGATATACATGCACAGGATACAATGAAGGTGTTCTGGAAATGTGTGCACCTTGTGGATGTAAATGTCCCACAATGAACATATGCTGTTCATTAAACTGTTAAAGGTGACATGGGGGGTATAAAATAAATAAAATTCAAATCAATGGCCGGACTTTGATCGAAATTTCATTTGTTATTCGCTATTTACATTACAGTGTCCACTCGACAGTCTGCTTTTCGTGTTTATTTTCGTTGGCCAGCCTTGCTTGGAAACTTTCGACAATTTTTGCATTCATTTCTCGTGTTTTAATTGCCAGATGCTCCGATGGGATGACCAACTGAGTGACCCCCTCCAGCGGACCTCCCTAGGATGGACACTCCAGAAATTCTGTCGAGGCCATTCACCAAGAAGATCAAGTGCCTGGATGAGCTCGAGTACGCCTTAAGGTCAGTTTTTGCCTTTCTATTAATTAATTGTTCTCGAATCCTCTATTAATCCCCGGGTTAACGATCTTCGTGTTGCCAATAAACCTTGGGTCTTCTGAGAATCAATGCAGCAAATTGTTCTGAGCATGCATAGTAGCATGCATACAGGGTGAGCAAAATATCTGAGCCCATAGTAAATATGTAACCATCAAAGTGGTCAAGTAGTCAAGTACCGGTACATGGTATCGTTTTACATGGTGATCATAAAGTCCTACCCTCATTACAAAACATACTTTTTTTTAAAAAAAAGGAAATTGCTAGTTACAAGGACCAAATTGTGTAAAATACTAGAAGTACTCATCAAGTTTTGATTTGTTGAATTTGGTTCGTGGGGATTTTCTGAAAGTAAAATCTCATATACAGGGTGAGCAAAGTGTCTGGGCACATAGTAAATATGTAACCATCAAAGTGGTCAAGTACATTAACATAGTATGGTGTTACATGGTGATAGTAAAGCCCAACCCTCATTACAAAACATTTTTTTTTAAAAAAACTGCTAGTTACAAGGACCAAATTGTGAAAAACGCTAGAAGAACTCATCAAGTTTTTTATTGTATGAATTTGGTTCGTGCATGGATAGTCCTGAAAACAAAATCTCATGTACAGGGTGAACAAAGTGTCTGGAGTCATAAGAAATTTAATATGTAACCATCAAAGTCGTCGAAATGGGAACATACATGTACATGATATGGTAATCGTAAATACAGGGTGATCATAAAGCCCACACTTACTACAACAAAAACAATGTGAAACAACTGCTCGAGTTACAAGTAATGTACTAAATTTTGAAAAAAAAAAAAAAACGTATAGAAGAACTCCAAGTTTTTTATTTCATGAATTTGGTTCGTGCGGAGTTCTGAAAGTAAAATTTCAAATACGGGATGAGCAAAATATATGGGGCCATAGTAAATTTTATATATGACCATCATGGTGATCATAGTCACACCCTCCGTATACAAAATGTTTGTCTACATTTTTTCCCAAATGCATGGTTTCCGTTTTTTAAACGGTAAAAGTTATTTAAAGTACGTTTTCAATGAATGTAGCAGGACTTTGTTATCACCGTGTACATGAACAGTATATTACAGCCAAGACACGTACATGTACGTGGCAGCTTGGGTTATAAAAATTTAATTGCTAAAGCAATATTTTTTCGTATTGATTTTTTTTTCGTTATTGTCATTATTTTTCGATCTATAAATATGCAACTAGATTGTGGTCGTACATCCGGGGCCCACCAGCCTCCAACGTTTACTTTTATTTTTCATTTTGTCAGATTGCAATTCAGCCCTGTGGGTGGGGTCCACACACGTTTAGTTTTTAATTACGAGTTGAGCAATTATTATTGACGGTGATTGGAAAATAGTATCGACTATAAGGGGGTGGGAGTGCTGTTAGGGAGCGTCTCGTTAAAACTGCGTGTACGAGCTTCCCGCATGAAAATTTGCATATATGGAAATTCTAGACAGCTTTTATTCACACTGTACCTCATTAAATAATGTGTTGAGATTGTGCTCGGATAACAAGATCGTAAAGACGTTCATAGTTTACGTACAGTAGGCTCGATACGTATAACGGATGAATATGGACGTACAGTATTTTATAGACTGCTACAAATGTGGATGTTTAGTGACATGCAAGTACCGGTATATAGGGTGATCATGAGTAAATTGTACGTACACTGTAGGTAATGTTTCGAAAATCTGAAAACCTTAATGTGAAGTTTGGTTTACACTATAAAAAACGTGTGATACAGAAAAATTATACAGCTTGTTTGAAAATGTGAATAAAAATGTTAATTAATACGATGTTAAGTAACATTTTTATATTTGCATGCAATCTTGTTGGCCCACATGGAAAGGAAATGCATTTCAATTGCATTGTGAAATGCATTACGAATTACAAAATGTATTGCAAATGCATAGGTCGTTTTTATTGCAACACGAAATACGTTTGGGAATGTAAACAATGTGTGTATTTCACAAATGTATTTGAAATTACATACATACAAACGTTGTGTGTGCTGCATTCAATTGAAAGAAACTGATGTATTTTTGAATTTTAAACTTTATTTCATTGCCAGTTATAATTTATTTATTGACTGTTTTAGATATATTTAAATTCAGAATTGCGATTTTCGAAACCTTGAAATTATGAAATATAGCGAGGCTTTCGACATTTTACAATGCATGGAATATAACTTGTAAAATGCATTCTTCAGTGCAAACAGTCTAATAGAATACATTCTTCAATGCACACGAACGAAGCGTACATTATAGTGTGCTTTATACGATACTTTCTGCATCACACATAAGCAAATTCATTTTCAAATACATTTGTCAATAGTTTGAAACTAAATTCGTCTAAATCTACAGAGATTTTGAAATGTATTTTCCAATGCATGTCTTATAATGCATTTCTAAACGCATTACCATTTCATGTGGGGGCTAGCATGTTTTGGTAAGTCTACACTTGAAAACGTGTTATAAAACGTCCACTTGATTCCGTGGGTCATCAATACTCAAACGATATGTTTTTTTTGCAACCTTCCATAACAATTAAGTTATATAACAAAGTCAGGGTTCATACCGACAGGGAAAGTCAGGGAGATGAAATGCGGCCAGGGTAGTCAGGGACACGAATACACGTGGACATTTTGCCCCAAAAGTTAGGGAATGTCAGGTGGCAGTCAGGGAAAACTTTCAAGAAATTTTGAATTTCAATTTTGTGACTAGAAATTTATAATTTTCAATTCATTTTTGCGAAAAACACCCCATAAATTACGACTACAATTCGTTATTTCCAGTAGAGTTTTTCAAAAATTTCGCTTACGGCGTTCTCTTAAATGTTTATTTGCAGGCATTGCTCTCATATAATTTTTTTAGAATTTTTTTTTGTGGTCTATTTTTTGTAAAAGCAATTCAGATATATGCATGTGAAACAATTTAAAAATATTAGACACTTGTACTTGAATGGGCAAAGTGTGGAAAATAAAGGTAATTTTACTTACGTGTGATATTTTTTTATTTGAAACGTCAGGGAAATTGAGTTGCAAATTTTTGGTATGAACCCTGAAGTTAAAAACTAATTGGCCCTATTACGGTGTTTCGTCGCATAGTGGTACACCCATGCAGCTTAAAATTCAATTTGGCAATTTGTCGTGAAATCCGATGTGGCAACCGCTGCAACCGGAAGTTGTAGGCAGTCGGGTGCGTGCTGATGTAGTTATTTGGGCGACTGAGGATTTGCAGGGAATGTGGGCAGTGACACTCAGCAGCCTCATTAAGTGTCATCATTCAATTAAGCTTCCTGCACTGCGATTCCTGCATGGCGAACGCAGCCCATATCAATTGGTTTTTATTGGCCATAAGATATGTGCTAACTTTACATTTTTATAAAGATCTTGCATTGTTATCACTGTTCGCCCATTACCATCCCTCCGCCAATTTCCTCGCCCGATATTATAGCTCCATCATTCCTATTTAACGTCAATTGAATGACGGATATGAAAGCTTTGTTTATGCACTGCAGATGAAATGGCTGAACTGTGGAACGAATTGAGGAACAGAAAAAAAATGACCATGTCCACCACCCCCCACCCCCACCCAACAACCAGTGGCCTTATATGCTTCTGCCACTTAAGTACAACTTAATTTTTAATGGCCGCGTGTTGGCGCAAACTTAGCCAAAGATTTAAAAACGACCCCTGCGAATTGCCGCTGACCAACCCACTGCGCATGCGCGACGTCATTAGGAGTCCGGCGTGGGAGTCACTCAAATGAATCGCACTTAAAAACATTTATTCCCTAATACCGTGTAATGATGAGTTGCATGCGGCGAACGTCGTCAAGAGTTCAAGGGTCACACATTTTTGACAATAATGCACTTAGCTAAAGTTGGATTCGAATGAGTTTGAACAAACAGTTTGACCCCCCTCCGCCCACCAGTTCGAGTATTAGGGCCTATGTCATTTTTAGGCTGGGTTAATGGTCAAACGGCGAGGGGAAGGGGTTAGCCATATGCTGAGACATCACTTTCGGACATACTACAGATTAGACCCTGCTTCAAAAGTACCCAAATGTTTACATTTCAGCCGATACTTGTCAAGTACACAAGAATGGCATTTGTATTACCTTTGATTTTCTTCCACATCTTTAGCGAGGATACATGTTTGAGGAAACATTTCGAGCCTTTTTAGTCCAGTATATTTCCAGAAACATGTTTCCTTGCATGTGGAAGTATTTTCAGGAAACTTGTTTCCGTAAACTATGTTTCTAGAAAACGTTTTCTAGACGTGGACAAGGCCTTAAACCTAATCTAATTTTTAACCTAATCTAACTTTAACCTAAACTAGCCTGAAATAGTAAGCTTTATTTAGCTGCCCCTAACCGCCAGGCAATCACTGGCAGCATGTGAGCCCTTAGGAGAAGCCCACTTTCTCAATCTGTAGTTCAGCCTCATTTTCATTAACTTTGCATTAAAATCCGTCAGTTTTCCTCCAGTTTTGAAAAACAATGCTTTTAGTAAATTGAACTCATCAAATATAGACTACAGTCGAACTCGGTTATAACGAGCAAATTGTCATAGTAGATTTGGTTTACGCAGATTTTCATAGAATCTTTCATGGTCAAAACGAAAAAATTTCGAAAATACAGTCTCCATGCTGACACTTGAGGTGGTGGGTCTGAAAAACACGTCTACTGTGGCAAAATACTTCGCTATTGCATTTCCTATGCACTGAGGGTGAATTTAATTAATTAAAAGCAAACTTGTGCCTTAAATATGTGTTCTAAGCAAAGAAATCGTATATTAATTCACGAGAAGTGAGTTGTCGTTAAATGCATGGCGAATTTAGCTCTTCACGGATACGGATATAGCGAGTAACGGTTGTAAGGAGCAAATTGGGTCGGTTCCTTGATGCTCGTTATAGCCGAGTTCGACTGTAATTTCTAATATTTTCTATACAGTATGTTAAGAATTACGCTGGCTCGTTCATTCGTCAAGTTAGGTCCATAGATGCCTTCCTCTGGTGAACTCGTTCGCGATGCAGCAAATTTTGAACAAAACACTCTCGATATGTTTTTGGGCATTTTTGTCTTTGGATTGAGGCCCCACTCACTGGTTGGGTCTGTGGGGGCGCCACCAAGCGTGAACAATGCGCACCATACGCCAATTAGGCAACGTGCTTCCATAAACAAACTTTCGCTGTTTTTTTTATTCTGAATCGGAAATGAGCGATCAGAAGTGGTCTCACCCCGGTTACCGTTGCGCCAACCCGGGTTACGTCCATTTCGTCCGCCAATGAGATTTGACTCAATATTTGCCTGAGCGAACACCGGCTTTGTGTACGGATGTTTGCACGCCGAAATCAGCGCCACTCGCTTCGGCTTATCGCCATTGAATTCGTCGATCACATCGAAAAACATGGACCTATTGATGGCAAACCGATCGTTAAGCCCCCATCCAAATATACACTACATGTATATGGGTGTTTTTCCCTCACAGACGAACGGGGGCGCTGCTGTAGTCGGTTTAAGAAATTCTCCCCTTTCATTGGCTGCTAGATCGAATGTCGCCCGATTTGGTGCGTATACTGTGTCTCGCTGTTCCTTCCTGACGACGACCGAAAATTCAAAAACAAAGATAAATATTGATTTTGGGGAAAATGTCGACATGGCGTAAACACAGTAACTACGGCATATGGCGCCCCAGGCACATTTTCATTAAAATTATGATATTGAATTCTGAGAGACAGACATAGAATTTCGCTAAAATTCTGTTGAATTCAGCGATTGGTGTACACATGGTGCTCATGCTGATCACAGGTAAAAGTCAGTTAACGAAATAATGAAAACGAGATGACTTACATGTAGTTTGAAAGAAAAGATGGATTTTGATTCCTGGAATAAGTCTGAAACGTTTAAATCCAATTTTTTTCTGACAGTCTGAAATATAGAGCAAGATAAATTTGTGTCTGAAACATTTAGCAAGACAAATTTGTGTATGAAACATATAGTTATGAAAACACATTTTATTCCCGAAACAAATTTTATGTCTAAAACACACTGTAGCTAAAAGTAAGCAGAATTTTGGGTCCGATTGTTTCTCATACATTTAGTAAGACAACTTTGTGTCTGAAACAATAAGTAAGACAAATTTTCTGCCTGAAACATAGCTAATAGTAAGGCGAATTTTGCACCTGAAACATTTAGTAGGACAAATTTTTTGCCTGAAACATATAGTTAGGAAACGAATATTATGCCTGAAACAATACTATAGGTATACTGTAAGTACAAATTTTCTGCCTAAAACACACTGTAGCTAATAGTAAGCAGAATTTTGGGTCCGATTGTTTCTCATACATTTAGTAAGACAACTTTATGTCTGAAACAATAAGTAAGACAAATTTTCTGCCTGAAACATAGCTAATAGTAAGGCGAATTTTGTGCCTGAAACATTTAGTAGGACAAATTTGTGCCTGAAACATATAGTTACGAAACGAATATTATGCCTGAAACAATACTATAGGTATACTGTAAGTACAAATTTTCTGCCTAAAACACACGGTAGCTAATAGTAAGCAGAATTTTGGGTCTGATTGCTTCTCATACATTTAGTAAACAACAATAAGTAAGGCAAATTATCTGCCTGAAACATTTAGTAAGAAAAATTTTATACTATGAAACAATAAGTAAGTCATTTTCTGTCTGAAACATTTAGTAAGACAAATTTTCTGTCATCAGCATCATTTCAAAGACGCTCTTCCCTATAATCTGCTGAATTTGTATTACAAATTTGCATATACTGCAGTACATGCATGATGAGCAGTGTACGTCTACAGGGTGAGTCATTCAAATTGACTCGTTGTCATTAAAACAAAGCATTTGATAAATAAATGATTCAGTTAAACATTTGTGTTTGCTGGAGGGAACTAGCCTTCTCACGCAACCTCCAATACCAATTATCGATTCGACAGATTTGAGCCTATTATGAACTATGAATATTTTTATGCGTTTTGAAAAAAAAAATGATTCTTCTACTTAACCGCAGTACATGCATTGGCATTAATTTTTGAAACTCATCTCTCCCGACCTTCCCTTAATTCGCTCGAGCTCGTTTAATTGGATTCAACGCGGCCCAGAATTTCGGGGTTGACCCCTCGACCTCTGCCGACCTTGTTGCGACTGAATTATTCGGCGGCTGTCACTCAGTCACTCGCGACTTAAATGATTCGCAAAATTGCGAATTGTTCGTGCACGTGTGCGCAAAACCATGCATGGCGTTCCATGCGAACGAATCGCTTTTTACTACTACAAATTATCGAAATTAAGCCTGTTTAAATTTTGCCGTTCATGAAGATAATAATAAGTTATGGAACGCGGCGTTTAACAATTTGGCTTCTGAACAGCGGTTAATCTTCGTCGTTTTTTTTACTTAAATTTAAGGGCAAAGTAACCATTCGTTGAACTTGTAAAGTAAGTAGTGAAATTCTCCGTGGCGCCATACATGTACATGTACCGTATATGGTGAAGTTTGTGCAACTGCAGAGTTGTTTAATATAATGTATACATGTACATGTACGTCCATACCTCTTTTCACATTAGCTCGTTATACAGCTTTTCGCTATAACGGCCTGTTTGATTTATGGCAATATTTCGTTTTACAACCAAACAAATTCGCTATAACGGCCAATACTGGCCATACTGTAGGTAATTGCAAAACGGGGATACCTGATGTCACATTTGTGCTAACCGAGTACAGTATACATGTAGAACTTCAAAAATTGACAAACTCTCCATGTTGACGACCTTTTAACTGACCGGTCGGTCACAACATTAACTCATTGGAAGGTGATACCCACATGTTGACCACCTGCACCTCGTATGTTTTATGTTGACGACTTGGACTATGATACATACATGTATTAGTAATTTACTATCTGTATGTTGACCAGCATGGTCTCAACATGTAAAGTCATGGATGATTCAATTTATTGGCTGCTTGCAAAACTTATATTGTACGCCCCTGAACAGTAACTATTGAGAGGTACAAGAGTTCATTTTTAACCCCTTCAGTATAAAGGGGGATTGGCAGTAAATAGGAGAAATTTCCTTTTTAATTGGGAACTCAAAAATAAAACATCGCAG
>JAQGAF010004366.1:0-14570 GCA_034687865.1 Kryphioiulus occultus
TCATTTTATCGAGAAACCATTAATTAACAATATGTCTGGATGTGTGTTCATTAAGCTCTGATAATCAAATTGCATTCTGAAACACTTTTATAGCCACAGGGGTACAAGAATGCATATGTCATAAATAATGCAAATTTGATGCCCTAATTTCGACATATTTCGCCTCAAATATGCATAAGGGATTTTATGCAATAAAGCGAATTATAAAAAGGAATAAATTGTCTACAAAACGCATTTTTTCCGATTTTAAATCGGACATTTGGTTATGAGAAAAACACATTTTTACTGATTCATGCAGGTGAGTCGATTTTTTTTGCACTCAAGTGTAGTCCAATCGAAATTGCAAGGTGGGCACGTACTGGGCATTACTACTCTATTTGTAGACATTGATGAAGGTGCTGTACTTGCTGGACATGTTCGTCTAGCCAACTTAGATTAATGTGCCGACTTTGTCTCTGTGGGATGATGTGTGATTTTCATTAAGTATTTAGAGCCAGTCGCTTGTACCTGTCATGGAAAGTATAGCAAAGCAAAATTGCACGAATTCGAAGAAATGCGACCTTTGACCAAATTGACCAGAATGCGTATTAACAAAGAGTAGCCTAACCTAAAACACTTTCACGATCAGGGCATATACATGTACATGTATTTTGTTTCGTATACACGTTAAAGCATTTCGTATATGTTCATGATGATAATATGTAAACGTCTGAGTTTGATACCTATATTTTCTTATGGTTTCTATATTTCAAACTGTACTTTAATTATGAAAATATTATAAAAAATATGTGTGAACTGGTATGGTGGTGAATGGTTTGTGAATATTGTATATACTCGATAAAATATGAGTTTTGAGACATCTGAGCAACTTAGTTTTTGTGGAAAATATCTTACATTTTCTTTTTGAATATCAGGGAGATAAAATGAACGCGAGCTTATTTTGAACAACTCGCTGAATTTCAATATTACGTGCTGGCAAAAATGTCAGTCAAGCTATTTTGGAAATTCATTTTTGTAAAATGAAAGTAGACACGACTTACGTATTTTACATTTTCTTTTACCTCCATTGATTTCGCCTTGGGACAAGGGACATTTCATCTACGACTGAGACATACAGTAAGGCCTCGTCGTTTTGCTGTATACGAAATGTTTTATCGCTATATTTTGTGATAAAAATTGCTCGCAGAGTTTACATTTTCTCGTCAAAAATGCTCCGAACTTTCAACAGAATTTAATTCATCCTTTACTTCTTATGCAATTTCTGTCGTGTTCTTCTGTACGTGTACGTGTATATCCAAATGTTTTCAACATTTCTGGAATTGCTTCGGCGTGTAGTCCAATATATTTCGTATTGAAATTTACTTTCTTCTGGCTAATATAAAATTCCATTTGTAGAAAGTATGCTGCCATGGCCACCATGACAGCCTTACTTTAGTCTTCACTCGTCGTGTTACGACCTCACAAAAATGGGGCTGAAAGGTTACATTTTATATAAACATGTTTCTCAGTATGAGTGGCTGTGCATCTGCCAGATATGAGCCTACTGTTGGAGCCCTTATTTTAAAATGAGGATTTCACTGCCCAGAGCTGTTATACGAAATTCTAACCCGTATTCTGGAGGGAATCATCAATATTGATTCCTTGCTCAAAAAGGTATATTAAGGTGAAAATTGAAAGGTTAGAATCGAGGGCTTTCGCTAGAGTCCTGCCAAAGTAATGCATTTTTTATCCAGCCAGTCAACTATATTGTTTTCTCCATGCTATTTGACAAGGCCCAGACGTATTTTTTGTCAGGCCTCCAACGACATTAATAAAACATTTCCATTTTTATTAGCATCTTTCTTAAAACGTATCCTGAGAATTACGTTGCAGTTTGGAGTTAATTTAGAAAAAAATATACCTTGATTTTTTTGTCTTTTAAAAATAACATTTTCTTATGAATAAACATGCATGCACATGTCTGGAAATGACTAAATCATTTCAAGAGAGTGTTTATATTCTTTTTATTAATAATCGTCGCCTATGGTAAAAATATTTCCTAGAAAGCATTTTAAACATGTCCATGGTCGAAATATTTCAATGACTCAGTAAACGATTAATGGTCAAAATAATTCTTACAAAGATTTTTGCTTTGTATATGGTCAAAGCATATATGCACTTTAATTTATTTTGACATCTGTAACTTTTTGTAAAGCAGGTGCAAGTATAACATTACTTTAAATAATGTTTTCTTGTAAATAAACGTTTTGAACAAATATGCTATAAGTGCATTATCTAGCACATTTATGGAAATGTCTAGCTCATTTCTAAAGTGTTTATATACTTTTTATTTATAACCGTAGCCTATGGCAAACTATTTCTTACAAAGCATTTTAAACATGACTTTTGTGGAAATATTTTACTGACTCCTTAACCGAAATATGGTCAAAAATAATTCTTACAAAGCTTTTTGATTTTTATGCTTTTTATTCATTTCATTAATAAACGTAGTGTGTATTAATAAAAAGCATATAAGCACTTCAATTTATTTTGACATTTGTACCTTTTCGTAAAGCAGGTGCAATTACTAAGCCTGGTCCTTTGATTTAGAAGACAAACAAAATACTTTAAATTAAAAGATTTTAGTGAACTATTTGCACCTTACATTACTTAAAGAAAAATCAGTGCTATAAGTACTTAAATTTAATTTGTCATTGAAACTGTGTGAAGGATTTGAAAATGTAACATTTTTCAAAAAAGAAATACGTGAGAACACGAAAATTTATTTTTTCCATTTGAAAAAAGCGTGGAATTAACGTTCCAAAGTTTTGCATGCATGAAACATTGATCAATACTAAAGTGAAAATAGTTGAGCACAAAAAATCATCATTGTTCAGTTTTAATTTGGGTACTATTTGTGTGCAGGATTCAGAAACATTCCGGTATGCGTTTCATGAGTCTGTGTCTGCAAGTTTAAATTACTTACCACTTGTTGTTTCAAATTGGTTATTTTCATCAATCAATAATTGGAGTATCCAAAACTGGTGGTTTTTTTAGTGAAAATTGCTGAGACTTGGTGGTATCGTCCGGATAAACGAAGTTTCTCCAGCAGACCAAAATCGCTGTCCTTGTTAAACCACTGCGAATGTTGACCATGTGCAGTAGTGGGTACTCCAGTTCTGGTGTGGTTTTGAGGGTAAAACAATGTTTGAATTGTAAAGTGATTGTTTTTGCTCACTATCTGCTTGCGGATGTCAGTGCGCCAATTTGCCAATAAGACGATTCGCTGTTATATTTTTATGCGGAGCGCAAATGTTTTTTTGTCGCAATTGTCAACTCGTAATATCGATTATAGGACGTTGAGCAAACGTGGAGGAAAGCAACTGAAAATAAACGAAGGAATCCGATAAGAGAGCCAGCTTTTATTAAAGAAAAACAAAAATTGCTTTCCGAGTTTATGGTGGCCATCTCGCATACCTGGCGCAACATTCCTTTGACAATTGTTTGCCAGCACTGCGATAACTGACACTGGAGAATGTTAACAGTTTTCATTATTTGCGGTTGGTGTTTCGAAGATAGGTCGTTGACTGCCATTTTCTAAATTAAAATGAATTACGATAATGTTCGTAATAAGTTGTTGCGTTCTTCGATTGTTTACATGTACTGTAGAACATGGAAGGTGACCTCCACATGTTAACCACCTTCTAGATTTGTTCCATTTATTAATAAAACAGGGAGGATAATTGTCTGGATATGCTGGATATGAAATTTATAAGTACACTGTAAATTAGTGTTTTGCATTAAAATTCAAGTACTACTGTACAGTACGTGTAATTGCTCTTTGAGATCGTCCCTTGGGTGGTCAACCTACACATCTACACATCGTACACCCTCTTCAGTAGTCAAAAAACTCAGTCTAAATTTTCTGTTTAGAAGCAGTATTAATTATTTACTGCGAAATGATTTCTATAGTCTCTATAGGGAGGATAATTGTCTGGATATGCTGGATATGAAATTTCTAAGTACACTGTAAATTAGTGTTTTGCATTAAAATTCAAGTACTACTGTACAGTACATGTAATTGCTCTTTGAGATCGTCCCTTGGGTGGTCAACCTACAGAGGTTCTACTGTGTACCACGCTGACTGCAAACATAGCTGTGCGTCTGTAACTCCAAATATCTTTAAAAAACATTTCAATTATGTATTTTTCCAATATTTTTTTACCAATCCAATTTTCAATAAGCTTTACCTTGAGCCAGTTAATCTACACATCGTACACCCTCTTCAGTAGGCAAAAAACTCAGTTTAAATTTTCGGTTTAAAAGCAGTATTAATTATTTACTGCGAAATGATCTCTACTGAAAAATTATATCGGCATCCCATTGGCTCTTCTGAAACAATGATGCTCCATCCTAAAACGATTTAAAAACTTGCATCACTTGTAAATTTCAATTTGTAACTAATAAAAGGGGACGTTTATTGCAACTGTTTTGTTTAATACTGTATTAGTGTAATAAACCCTCGCAAATATTTGCTACTTTTCATTATTACTGATATTTCATAATATGCTTGCACAAGTTTAGCGTTATAAATGCTTGATAGATTTTGATAAACGCATGCGTTAAGTCTATTGAAAGTACGTTTTTCTAGCCAAATATCAGATACATGTACATGTATGACTGACATTTTAAATCGTTTTTCATACAGCATAATTACGCTCTTATCGCATAAAGTAAAATAAACATCCGCAAATCAAATGATCTTAACCGATCTCAAAGTGTATCTGAAATTTCTTGTATTCTTATATTCAATTCATCATTTTAATTCAATTTATAATCAATTTTATTCAACTTATTAATATCCATGTGCATCGAATTGAACCTTTTGATTACATCTTTGAAAAATAATATGACATTGATGGATATAATTTATGGTGTTTTTATATAATAAAATTTTTAATTTATTTTAAGTTTAAAAGCAATGCAAATGCATAAATGTTGAAACGTCTATGAAGTATTATCCTGCATGCAGTATCACTTAGTTATCGTATAATGCTGTATAACATTTTTTTAAATGGGATTTATTTTTTTAATGGAATTAATGAAGTTGCATTGTTTACGAAGCATTCTTGCAACATACGATTATTTATGAGTGCCTTTAGCTGACTAGAAAACAACTTTTAAATGAATGTCAGCATATTTTCCATGAAAGCTTTTTGTCAAGCATAGCTAATCGCCCTGCTTTCATTGTAGATAATGGTTGCTTTGACGTCATAGTTAATATCCATAGCCATTAACAAAGTTTTTGGATCTTTGGAGTGGAATTTTTTGTGTTGTTATGGCAATGTTAATTGTATTTAGCTTGTCCCATTCAATCCTATAAGACCTTTTTAATTTCTTAAAACACTTTGTTAATTGATATTGGAATTTTCATCGTTCGTGTTTGGCATTATAAACTGACTAAAACACGTGTGTTGGCAACTTACTTGGCCCTTTTATTTCGCCAACATGCTGCACGCTTTGAGATTTCCACCACCATTGATTATTTTTTATATTTTCCTTCGGGCTCATGTTTGAATAGGTTTTCCCTTGTATTTGGCAGCATAATGCGAGCATAGGAAATTATGAAACTCACAAATGCAATCTGGAAATGAAAGTGTATGAAATGTGCCAACTATTGAATATTTTGCGCCCACACATTTCCATATGTTCGTTTATGATACGTTTACTCAAATTACACTATTTTGGCATTTTCTTTGGTTGTTTTGAGGACTAGAATTGAGTATAACAGCAAATATACCCAGTGCCTACTTAAATTTTAGCCATTTATTTTGGATTCACCTTAAACTTCATAGTAATATGATGGATGTCATGACGAGAATACTACTTGTGCACGAGTTTTGCCAATAAATTTGGAAATTTTTGCATTTACCAAACTGACATTTTATCATAAAAATGAATCGATGAACGAAATAACTTACATGTATGTACTTGTATATGTGGCTTTTCGTTCACTTTATTTTTAAAATTATCACATGCATGATTAGCAAAATTTATGTGATTGGTGTTTTGCGAATTTCATTTCTGGTGTTAGAATTTTGATATTTTATTTCTGTGATCCAAAATAGTCCTAAAGTTACGTTTCTCTTTGAAACTTGCTGTAGGGTCCTCAGAAGGGTTCCGACTTTGTGGAAAGTCATTGAAATAAGTGTCAGGGAATATCAGGGAATTCGTTCATATTCGTGAAAATGTCAGGGAATGTCAGGGAAATCGAGATAGTTTGCATCAGCTCACTGATCAGTCACCATCTTTTAGAAAAATCTGGGATAAAATATATTATTTTACATTTTATTTTTCAATGAAATATCATGTAAATGTCACAGAAATCGACTTGAGAATTTGAGTGGGAACTCTTGAGTTAGCATCTAACCCTAAATTAGGTACTGTAAATTTCAGTTATAAATAGGAGCATAAATATTATGTATAGTTTATATCAAATAATTCTCCAGTTTAATTTTTAAATGCATTTTGAGTCTCAACATTTAATATTTTCATATTTAAGATTTTGCTGATGGGTATCCCTTGCTTGAATTTTATTGCTTGTGATTGCCTGGCATTACATTACAGTTGGCATTTGCTTTTAATTATTTATTTTGATATTCACTTTAATTGGGATAGAAGTATCGGAGGCTGATAGAGTGCAATAATTTACCTGAAACCTAATTTGCAGTTTCGTCCGATTCCTTAAGCCAATAACAGTGATTAATGTAACACGTGGTCTTATTTGTTAATATTTATGTTTAACTGGCTTGAACATAATTACCAAGCTAGCCCATTTCAGTGAAACCGTTAATTGAGTTGTTGCAACAAGATTTATATCGCTGGGATGTGGCGTTACAGATTTCTGCGAATTAAAGCCGTCAATTTATCGATTGTAAATTAAAGTGCACCTACACCTTAATTTAGTCGAGCATATTGATGAGAGATTTCTCGGAATATTAAATGGATTTAACACCCATTATGCTATCGCTTAAGCCTGGTTAATGGTGATTACTGTAGTTACTGATCCCTATACGAAGCTGCAGGACTTTATTACTGTGGTAAATTCAAGCTGAAATTCTGGTTAAAGATACATTTGAAATGTAGAAATAAAATCTGTAGAATTGCTAGTTTTATTTTGAGGAAAAATACGGTTGCAAAATGGTTTCCTATAAACTGATTGTAACTTGATTGCCAGACTGATTTAAAACTGATCTTGTTTTTTAATGTAACCAGTTTGCAATTAGTTTGGTTGCTGGCTAGTAGCAGTTCTGGTGTTGACTCACTGATGGTAAATTATTTGCTATTGCTTCGTAATCACATCCAGAAATGCAACAGTCTGAAACCACAACTGAAACCATGACATTTTATTACTGTTATCTCCTAGTGGTAAAATTGCCTAGTTTGCTATTAGTACCAGATTGCCTGTGGCATTGGTTAGTAACAGGTTGTTTTGTAAATTCGCAACCAGTTTTCTATCAGCAACTATTTGTGATTTAGTTGAAAACGTGAACTATATATAATTAACGTCAACAGGCAACAAGGAATATCAGTTTATAATGCCACCAATTTATAGTGCCAATAATTTTTCATATCCATTTCAGTTTGCAATCAGTATTTTTCCATAACTAACAATTGACGTAGCTGTAATACAGTGCTGTACTAATTTATTTCGCCAACAATTTACGAACAATTTTTCAGATCCATTCCATTCCAGTATTTTTTCCACAACTGGCGCATAACAAAACTGTATTATCTAGTCCTGTACTAAGTTATTTTGTCGATAATTTATGAACAATTTTTCAGATCCATTCCTGTTTACAATAAGTATTTTTTTCCATAGCTGGAAATTAACAAAATTGCAATATTTAGTTCTGTAATAATTTATTTTGCCAATAATTTACGAACAATATTTCATATCCATTCCAGTTTGCAATCAGTATTTTTCCATAACTGGCAATTAACAAATCTGTAATAACTACTTCTGTACTAATTTATTTTGCCAATAATTTATCAACAATTTTTCAAATTCATTCCAGTTTGCAATCAGTATTTAAATGTATTTCCATAACTGGCAATTAACATAACTGTAATACCTATTGCTGTACGAATTTATTTTGCCAATAATTTATAAACAATTTATTAGACCCATTCCAGTTTGCAATCAGTATTTTTTTCCATAACTTTCAATTAACAAAACTGTAATATCTAGTGTTTGTTACCAGTTTCTGTCTTTACTGATATATGATACGTCGGGCAATAAGCATAAGTTTCATATGCTTAAAATTACGACAAATAAAAATCAAAGACTCTTGAAAATAGGTTTTTGAACGTTGATTGAATTCAAATACATTGCATGAAATGGAAATTAAACTGATTAATAGTTGCCAAATATTTATTGCTCAAAAATAAATAAAAGTTGCCAAATAAAAATTTATTTGGCAACTATTAATCAGTTTAATTTCCATTTCATGCAATGTATTTGAATTCAATCAACGTTCAAAAAACTATTTTCAAGAGTCTTTGATTTTTATTTGTCGTAATTTTAAGCGTAAATTTCTGGTGTTAAATCAGTCAACCCGTTAGGATAATATCGGAAAATTTCCGATAAATTTCATCAAAATTAAGTGGTTGGCGGTGCTCGTCCATGCACGAATTAATGTATGCACCATGCAATGTTTTCAAAGGAAACTAGGGCTAGTAAACCATTTGAATACGAAGAGAAACTGCGATTCATTTCCCAGAAGATGTCGTTGCTTTTGACGCAATCACGTTTGATTCAAAAGATGGCGAACGTGCCCATTTCAAAGGGTTTTCCCCCTTCTGCTGGCTTGACCCAAAGGGCCTGTAATTAACGTTGAAGCAGCAATACTTGACAGCGAGGACGCTCATTTGCATAACTCCCCAGACGAGTGATTTGGAGTGGACGAACTCGGTCAAGCTTCATAACCTTTTACGTAGCGTATTAATTAAGTGTTAGTAAGGTTGAAAGCATTTATGACATACTTTAGCACAGAGGAACGTAATTGTATACATCGAGTTTTGGGCCAGGCACTAACTGTCTTTGGGGACTCATGTTTTCTCCGAATTTCAATTTATGATGGTTATTTAAAACTGATTATGCATGTTTCTGGCGTTTTCGTTAATCTAATTTACAGTTGGTGCCGCCAGAGCCAAAGTGGCAAACCTTGCACTTAGTTTACTAAAATCAGCTGTACACCTGCTTTTTGAATTTTAGCAGTAATGTCGAATTTTAATATGTGAGAAATCCAAATCGTGAATGAAAACATTATGAAACCTTGTGGTTAAATTAAATCAGGAATGAATTAGACCATGGTTCACATAGGCCTGGAAAACATGGAATTGTCGTGGAAATTAGAGGGACATGGAATAGCCAGACAAAAGCTATTGATGTTGAAAAAGTCAGCGAAATTCATCATGTCAATATTACATTTTCTTAATTCACTATGTCAATATTACATTTGCTTAATTCACTATATACAGTATCTAGTTTGATATTAGTGAACAGAAAATGATGAAAAGTGGGAATAGAAATGTGGAATTCCCCATTTACCTATTCATGGATAAGCCAACGTTTAGAATCTCTCAAACAAACCAACTTATTCGTGGAATTCTTTTGTCAGAAATGCACTATTTGACGGAAACCTTGGTATTTTATTGTAATTAAAAATATTCATATTTAAATGAAATTGAGACCATGCTGCTGACTTAGTATGGCAAATTCACTAACTAAATATTAGTTATTTATAATACATGTAAGTTTGGTTGCTAAACGTATTTGTCTACATTTAACGCTGTTTAAAGACCGTATAATTGGCAATATTATATCATATCATGTTGGCCATTTAAATTTGTTTTAAAAACTCGAAAAATTAAGGAAAAACCAAGGTGTCTAAAATTTCCTTTCTTGAGGAATAATGCCGTTATACCCAGCTTGTGATAATCCAGGGTATAATTTTTCTATGCCTACGAATAAACATGAACTGAAAATGTCTTTAACAATACTGTGCAAATCATATAAAATGTACACATTAAATTGCACTTTATCTTCCATGAAGTATTCTAGGAACTGGTTTTGAATATATGGGTTATTGAAAAGGGATATTTGTATTGAGTTCTTGTATCTAGCAGATTTCCACTTGAAAAAAAGTGAAAAGAAACTTTATTTTTATTTAGTTTTACTGGTATTGTTGCAACGAAAGGAAACCTCCATTTACGTGGAAAAAACGACCAGTGCAGTTGCGTTGTTTATGCCCTTAAGTCTCGTTTCTTAGGAGGTTTTTCTTGATATTTTTTCTCCACGAATACATAAGCAATCTCATCCGCAAATAGTACTTCGCCTGGCGCGATGCAATATTTCCCGTTCAGGATATATTAATAACCTTACATTATTGTGTGGGCTTCCGAAAGAAGCCCTTATTTACTTTATAAGTAGATGAAATTGTTGCTTGGTAATATTGACTGACGCGATTTACTCCATTGTTTGTTCGTTTGCCATCTTGTACACCTCGCGCTAATTCAATCCATATTTTTTTTTCTCTCAAAATGCTGCTTTCTTCTCCCTGAACCATCCCTGTTATGAACCAGGTCTGATGAAAGCTTGGTCAGGTTTACACCGAATAGATTTTCATTTGTTCCTCTTCACCAAACCAAAACTCCTTATTTCCACACTCTCAATGGGCCAAAAGACTGGACGATTAACTGAGCAATCTAAGAAAACTCATCGTTGACGATAGCTTTCATCCCAAGACAAAAGCAATGGCGAGAGAAAAGTTGATTTCAAATGGGAAGAGTGAGCCAAACAGTGGTTTTGGCACTTGCAGTAATACTCATCACAA
Organism: Kryphioiulus occultus; assembly: GCA_034687865.1. Classification (NCBI taxonomy): domain Eukaryota; kingdom Metazoa; phylum Arthropoda; class Diplopoda; order Julida; family Julidae; genus Kryphioiulus; species Kryphioiulus occultus. The sequence goes on from JAQGAF010004366.1 coordinate 10,878, forward strand.
AGAGAAAGGGCAGAGAGACGACAATTTAATGGATTGAGTTTGGTACACACTACTTAGCGAAGAGAAACTCTCCCTCACTTTCTCTCACTTTCTCTGATTTCACCGAAAATATTGAGGGATGAAACGGAAATTTGGTCTTGATGGTCCGCTTGATGAATGGACACTTTGCGGAGACACTAGCTTCCCATTCCTGACTGCGGTGTTTCTACCCTTAATTGTTTTTGATACTCTCTCATGCGCCAAAAACGTTTCTTTTGAACGCATTTCTGACATGGCACTTTGTACTTTCAGTACATGAATACTGTATGGTTTCAAATTTTGGAAAACGTTTTGTGAAGTTGTACCATGGTCTACAGGTTGTCCCGGCAATTCTGCTGTTACAATATTCGTGAGACACCTAAGGGGACGTTCGAGTATTGTTATGTTTTTGAAGAGAAAGAGGGTGGTTAGCTAAATGATATCCAATGATGAGAAGTTGAAGGGGCCAATCAAATATCCAGTAATATTTTTAATTAAAAATTTGGGTTGCAATTTCGTACATTTTGTATATTTTTTATTATTTGTTGTGTGTGTAAAAATGTGGCTTTTTTGTACTAAATCAATTTTTTTTCGTCAATTTTCTGATTTACCAGCCACTTGGTGAGTGTTTTAAAAATACATGGAATATGTTGTAACAACTTAGTTCGTTCTCTTAAACAAGTTAATAAATATATGCTTGTATTGTTTTGGTGATTGAACTTTCTTTTCCTTTCAAACACCACACTATCGTGCATGTAAAATGCACGTACATCATCATAACATGAAGTTATTCTTGGCAGTATTTTAATGTGCTCGTATCATCTCAAATCCGCCGATAGGTCACTGCTAATTAAATCCGGTTTTTCTCTTTTTCCTGATTTAACTTTCTCTCTATGGGGTTGTTATCGATCTGCAAGATGACGACAATGTAAAGTCTACAGTATAGCTGAAGCTTAAATAAGCTTTAATTAGCTTATTAGCCAAAAAATGGTGTTAATTAACATCAATTTGTGTTCTATACTGTTAGTTATTTACCTCGCAGTCCTTGAATTTTGCTCGTGAGTGTCGTTGTTGCAGTTGTAAAATCAATTACTCTCGTTTTAATGGCCGTTGGTCATTTCGAATTAATTATTCCCTCGCTGTAAAACTGTCTCACCCCTTCACTTTCGGCGAAATGACCGTTGTCCAGTCATTTCCCTATTGAAATATCAAGTGCAGTTGATTTAATTTCTCATTAACAACAATGTTCTCTGACAGGACGTACATTTTCCCTTCCATTAAACAGTGTTTCAGTCAAAGGATGAGCGAGATGACACTTAGTGTATGCAGTTGTCAGTGCAACAATATTGTTCAAATATTGATATTTTATGACTTGAAATTGCTATTTTGCGATTAGATCTCGAAATGACCGCTCTGGGTTTCCGCTAGAAATTCGCTAATGATCGGTCAAGCGAGATTTATTATTGTCCCTATATTGGAGAGAAATCAATAGAAACTGTATTCGCACGCTTGCCTCGAGGCTATTGTGAATTTGGTGTTTACGAGTTCGAGTTCTAGCACATTGTGACAGTATTTTTCGATAATAGTCCTTTGTGGTTAACTGCACCATACAATGGTATTCCTTCAGTCAGAGCGTAACCAATAAATAGTGATCGTATTCATTTTCCATTTGGGATGTAGTAAGCAATCCTAAAGTATATTTAAGTAACTTTTTGTATGAAATGTGTTGACGAAAATAATGCTTGTAATTTTACTGTATTTGTGCGAATATATTGCATGCACATACTTTACAATGTGCATTGCTTGTGTTATAATTCTAATTATTTTCCTACTGGTTCCATATGAAAAAAAAATATATTATTTATATACATTATGGGACATATTCCAAAATTGACCCAAATCTATATAATGTTAATACATGTATAAGTGTTGTTGAAATATATTCATTATATATCGTGTCATGATTAAAATATTAAGTGCAAAATATATGGGGAATATATTGATTAATATACACTTTTTTCATTAACGTAATGGGGATCGAACCGGGGACCATTGGTTGAGTCGTATACCGTATATTTTCAACCACCTGTAAAAGATGTAAATGAAGTGTTAAAACATGCGGTTATAATTTGTATTGTTTATTATGTACTATTTCTTGGCCCAAATAGCCCAAATAGCCCAAGTAGCCCAAATGTGTTTACATTATATACGTTTCCAAATTTGTTTTGCTCAAATATTTTGGTAATAACATCTAATGTAGGCATACATTATATTTATAATACATTAAGAATATATTGTCCATAAAGTTTTAAGAATACATTTTCAATAAGATCTAATATATTATGAAAAGTATTTACTTAATATAATATGAATGTTTGTCTTCGTTATGTATTATTACCACAATATTTTTCATGTATTGCAAATGCAATTCCTTGTTTTAAAATATAGGTGTATTATATTATGAATATTTATCAGAATATTTATAATATATTATTCGCATATAATTTTTCCATATGGTCCATGTCCTGAAAGTGGGCCATGCACATGTACTTGTTTAAAAAGTTTTGAGAAATTGAAAGATTAAGTTACTTAAATAGGCTTCTATTTTCGATAAGTCTTGGTGTAAATTTTATGTGAAACATCTAATTTGCATATTTAGCGCGTATTTGGGGAATTTTCTCGTGTAGTTAATCACATTAATTTCGGAGTATCTCTCTGATACGTTATACGTTCAATTTTGTATTGGATAAAAAGGTTTAAATTGCCATTTGCGGCTTTCAGTTATTTAATCTGAAATGGACTGGATAAACCTGATTGTATTAAAATTGCACATACGGTATGCTGTATGTTTATGCATTATGATAATTTCTCTTAAAAATTCCAGTTGATGAATGACTGAACTGTATTTATTTAATCAATTGCGATCTTTATTAAGTTAAAAGTAAACCAAATTTTGAAATTGCACTTTGTAAACTTTTGAAGTATCCTAGCCATTAATACTGTTTGGCCCCAGGTGTCTAATGCACTCTGTCTAAATTGATTCTTTAATTTATTGAACAATTTCAAAATATCCTATAGCGATACAAATTATTAAATTCTCATTTACATAAGCAACCCATAATAGGCCAACTGTTACGATGCCGTGCTATAAATATATTAAATCATCCCAATGAATGGATATTGCGCAAATGTTCGCTGTAATTAATTGCAAGTGGGTTGTGGGATCTTATTTGTTAGCTTGTATTCCTAAATCATTTTGGCTAATTATGTTAACCTTTTAGAATCAGCTTTCTGGAATATACTCTTTGAAATTATCGATTTAAGACTGCTTTGTTTTAAACAGTATTTATTTAAATTGATTTCATTTGTAATTGATATGAAAACTGGAGTCATTAGATGCAATACCTACAATTGCAACATTATAAAACGAGCATATATGTAAATACGTTAAAGTATTATTTGTCGATTTGTCTAGACCACGTTTCACCCATAATAACTGATGACATCACCATTGACAAAAAGTGTAGAATTGAGCGAATTTCTATCAAAATTAGTTAAAATGATGGACTTTAGTCACATATAGGGAGACTTTCGAATATTGGCATCACCTTTTCACTGTTTTTGGACCCCCTCCCCATGTCATATGTTGTCATCATTTCGAGATTCCCGCCCCCC
>JAQGAF010004367.1:0-14569 GCA_034687865.1 Kryphioiulus occultus
TGGGTTGATGGACTACACCCCCCTACCACATGGTATTAAATTACTGACAGTAGGGTACTGAGTTGAATTTAATTGAACTCACGTGAACATTAAGCTACGACACAAACTGTCATCCCGTAACATGCTATTGAACACTAACCATAATCTGCTATGCCTTGCTGATATGGGAAATGGACTGGAGAACAGCCCTCTTGGAAGGGTCACTTTGTTGCCACCTCTGCCCCCACTTAGCCATTTCTTTGACCTCTCACGTCAGCTAATGCCAGCCTAAGGCACATTCCTGCTTACCTGGCACAGTTTTGAGTTTTGTACAGGTCAGGGTTCAACGACTGAACACATGACTACTCTCTGCTCTCAAATTCTACAAAATACTATGATCCCAGCCAGGTGGGACAAACGTATTTGTCCAAATACAGTTGGAAAAACAAATTTTCTTTGAAAAAAAAATAAGGTCACCTTTGAAAAAAAAAAAACCACGTAGACGAATTTCAAAAATGGCAGAAAAAAACAACAACACAAAAGGTTCGATAAAGCTAATTGACTATATTCAACTGAGTAGCCTTTGTCAGATTGGTTCAGCAATTTTCAAATGATCCTGTCTGCTTATGTGGCATCGAACAATACCGTTATCTATCTGTGTTATTCCCATATGAAGAGTTTCTTACAACACACAGGGAGTCCTACAATGCCATCGCCATATTTTGTTAAGATTCAACTCTTGTTTTGTTCATTTAGCAATTCAAACTGGCAACCCACTATCGACCACTAATCTTGTGACGTCTTCTTTTACTTTCTGACGTCTTTGTTAAACTACTGTACATAATTTGCATGACCTACATGTATTACATGTGTCTAAATTTCGGAAGAACGGAAAACTGATGCTGTGTATTTATGGGTGACCTTTTTAGGGACAACGCTACCGTTTCTATTTATCTTATACATGTGTGTTGATAAATTAATTTGAGCCGGTAATCTATATGTTAGTCTTTCTGACAGGCTGCTTTCATGAAGAGCATAATGTGTGTTTTTTAAACTCTAGGTTTAACTATCGATCTACTCATTACATGGTGCAGCATGGATTCTATAATTTCTTGAATTGGTTCGACGACAGAGCATGGTATCCATTGGGAAGAATAGTTGGAGGAACGGTAAGAATGCAATTCAACATCATTTAACGTTTTACACGCATTACACAGGCCTACTTGGTCCTTACATGTAAATGCATTTTCAACTTCATTTGCAGTTTTGCACGCGTTCCATACTTGAGTCCTTACACGTAAATGCATTTTCTTTTTAGGTTTATCCTGGCTTGATGATCACCTCCGGATCAATTCATTACGTTTTGAATCTGTTAAACATTCCTGTGCACATACGAGATATCTGCGTTTTTCTGGCCCCCATTTTTAGGTAAGAATGTATTATGTTGGTGCTTATTTTTTAATTGCAGGATTTATTAAAAAGATTGCCTCGAAGTTATTTTTTGTGTGTTTTCCGTCATTTTCTCTTTTCATATAGTGGTCTGACAGCATTTTCCACTTACTTTCTAACGAAAGAACTATGGTCCCCTGGGGCTGGCTTGTTAGCAGGTTGTTTCATCGCTATTGGTAAGTCGAAAATGCCGAAAACTCCGAACTGTAGTCGAGCGTTTTTGATTTGAAATCTCCTTTCTCTACAATCATGATACAAATTATTGCGCAGTTCCTGGTTATATCAGCCGTTCAGTTGCAGGCAGCTATGATAACGAAGGTATTGCGATTTTCGCACTTATGTTCACATATTATTTATGGGTAAGTGGCCATCAAAGATTGCTTAAACAGGAATGTCATCCAGTTTCCTATAAATCCTCTCAAGAATGTTCTTTGCAATCATTTTTTATTGCAAAAGTGGCGATCAATGTCTGATTTTATGGCACGATTGAACTCGAGACTAATATTTTACATCGTACTGGAAATAATGTGAGGCATTTGATCTAGCAAGTTTTTTGCTCATTTGTAGCAGTGAAGAAGTTGAATTGCACTCTAATAACTCTGAATTGAATCTGTTGTTATTAGTTTTCCTTCTCCCTTTCATTTACCATGTACGAGACGGGGAACTGGATCTTGTATCTGTTTAATTATAAGCAATTTACTTATGCGCTCTCTTTGTGTATCATCTGATCTCGAAGTAAATTTTGCATTTTTAAGGTAAAAGCGGTTAAAACTGGAGCCATATTTTGGTCGGCACTAACAGCCCTTGCTTATTTCTATATGGTTAGAAATTAATTTTTATCCTTTCAATTACTGACCGCTGCACAACACGTAACGTTTCTTATTTTTTTTTGTTCCTTAGGTTTCTGCCTGGGGTGGATACGTGTTCATCATTAATCTAATACCGTTGCATGTGTTTGTTTTGCTTTTGATGGGTCGATATTCCAGCAAGTTGTACATAGGTTAAGAGCTGCGCTAATTCTCCGATTTAATTTGTAAATATATATGGACCGTTAATTTTTTTTTTTTTTTGCCATCCTCAATTTTAGCCTATTCGACCTTTTTCATTTTGGGGTTGGTTTTCTCCATGCAAATACCTTTTGTAGGTTTTCAACCCGTGCGCACTAGTGAACACATGGCGTCAGCAGGTGAGATCCCACGTACTCTGTTAGTGTTAACACGCTAGACTTCTATATTCATGTACTTTTTCATTGCCAGGAATTTTCGTTCTGCTCCAGGGATATGCAGTCTTGAAGTACATCCAATCCGTTCTTTCTAAATCTGAGCTGCGCGCAGTTTTCTACATGGCTGGGGCGGCTATCGCCGGTCTCGTATTTGCCGCAGTAGTTTTGTTGACCTACGCAGGTAATTGCCAAATCTTCTTAAATCTTGCATAAACCATATTCTTTAGTACAGTAGGCTCCTGATGTGACTGCTAAATAATGAATTTTATATTCACGCGTACTTGTTATCTATACATACAGGGTGAGGCAGAATAAGTATGGAGGACTTTGTCTCCATTATTTCCGAAATGTAATTTAAAGTTGCTGATTGTTTTATTGGTAATGGACCAAGGGCAAACCAATGTTCAAGTGACCTGTGCCCGTGAAATTCAATTTAATGCATTCCATTTCCAAAATCTAAACTAATGCTCGAACATCTCAAGTCACATTTAGAAAGTTGTAGGTCATACTCATTTCGTAATGCATTTACCTAATCCCGGGATGATTGGGCTTGGCAGTGATGCTCCAAAGGCAGTTTTACACGCTATAATTTATTTCCTTGGGGATTGTACATGATGCCGATAGATGAAATGCGTTTTAGACTAATATCATTATGCTCTACAGCATTCTAAATGTGATTTTGGGTGTTTGAATAGTGGTTTAGCTTTTGGAAATGGAATGACTCTTAAAACGAATTCCAAGGTCAAATATTACTTGACCATTGGATTGCCCATTATCCATTACATATAAAACAGTCATCAACTTCATTTTTCATTTAGGTAATAATGAAGAAAAAGTCCTCCGTAGTTATTTTGACTTGCCCGATACAGGTATAAAAGCAAGTGTCCTCACTGACTGACAGCTGATTCACTTGATCGTTTGAGCCCAAACCGGAAGAGCTAGAAAATTGAAATTTTGCTAGCAACTAACTTAGATGCCAAAGACTGTACATAAGAAAGGATTTTGTCGTTTTACCCATCTTAATTGGTTAAATGAGTGGTTAAAGTTGAGCATATTGCATTGCCGCAGTGCTGTTGGACCAGCTCATCCAATTAGTAAGTTTTGCATGGCTTGGTTATTGGGCACGAATGAGACTCGGTGGCCGAGGGTCACGATCACAACGGACTGGCACTGGCCGTAACGAAACTGGGTTTCACAACCAATGCAGCTGTGCTTTGTGGGTAAATACGCATGTGTACACGAAATGTTAACTATGGGATAGGGAGAGAGATGGGGTGTAGCGGCAATTTACCTCCCGGGTGTAGCCCCCAGTCAACCACGTGTCGTTCAGTTTTCGATTAGTTTTTTAATTTTGAGAATTATACAGGAATTTATAAACTTTTCTTCTAGGATACATCGCACCTTGGAGCGGACGTTTTTATTCACTTTGGGATACGGGCTATGCCAAAATTCACATTCCAATCATTGCATCAGTTTCCGAACACCAGCCGACCACGTGGTTCTCCTTCTTTTTCGACCTCCACATTCTTATCCCCACTTTTCCTGTGGGCCTCTGGTATTGCATCAAGAACGTCACTGATGAAAGAGTTTTCAGTAGGAAATTTTTCCATATTTTGTTTTAAAAATGGCTCATTTGTGATATTGCCTTACAATCGATTCTTTATGCCCTTTTATTTCAGTAATTTTATACGCATTGAGTGCAGTCTATTTTGCTGGTGTCATGGTTCGATTGATGCTCACGTTGACTCCTGTCGTGTGCATTTTAAGCGCCATCGCCTTTTCTCATTTGTTTGAGCTGTACTTGAAAGAGGAAACTCCTGCTAAAAAGTCAAGCGATGAAAGCGACGATGAAAGCGAAGAGGAGAAGAAACAGAACAAGCAGATGTACGATAAGGTATGTGGTCGGTGTCAGAGCCATCTGGTACCAACTCATTGTCAATAGCAGCTGAACTTTCCTATTTGTAACGTTTCCGCTTCTTCCTGGTACTTTTAGGCTGGCAAATTGCGTAAAATGAAGCATGAGCAGGCCAAGGAGAACAATGGCCTGGGAATGAACGTTCGCAGCATCGTCATCGTCGCCATGGTCATGATCTTGATGATGTTTGCGGTTCATTGCACTTGGGTCACCAGTAATGCTTATTCTAGTCCCAGCATTGTCCTCGCTTCGTACGGACAAGATGGGTAAGGCTTCGTGTTAACTTTGATCAAGATAAAGAAATTCAACGAAAAAGAAATCTGGATATAATTATTATTTAGATACGTTTTGGTAGCCATTTACGTGAATATTTGTGACGCGTGTTTCCACTATTTTAAATTTGTTATCCCAATAAACAAATTTAACTTTGGCTTTAAACACTGGCGATTAAGCAAAGTTTAATTGCCCCAATTTTCTTCTCTCTCAGGGCTCGCAATATTTTGGACGACTTTCGAGAGGCTTATTATTGGCTCTCTCAAAACACCGACGAAAACTCCCGTGTGATGTCCTGGTGGGATTATGGCTATCAGATCGCTGGAATGGGGAACAGAACCACGCTCGTGGATAACAATACGTGGAATAACAGCCACATTGCCCTTGTATTCAATCAATCATACATGTATTTGTTTTTAAAGCTAGTCTGCTATGCACCGTAGATACGTCATAATTGATCCACAATTTTTTTTAGGTTGGCAAAGCGATGTCGTCGAACGAAAGTGCCGCATATGAAATCATGCAGTCGCTGGATGTGGACTACGTGTTGGTCATATTCGGAGGCGTTATCGGTTACTCAGGAGACGATATCAATAAGTTTTTGTGGATGGTAATTAAACGCAGTAATGCATAATTCCCTTTTTTTTTATAAAACTGTTTATCGTTCCTCTCCCATTTCTATTCATTATTTGTTCCATTCTTCCATCCATTCTGCGTTAAATTGGGTTGATGGATTACACCCCCCTGCCACATGGCACATCTGTGCTGACTGCAGGGTACTGAGTTAAATTGAATTGAATTGAATTTCAATGATACGTGTGTTTAACTAAAATTCTGGTTGACAAACAAACGAATGTTATCAAAGGGACATATTTTCTGTTTGATAATTTTTGTAATGGTAGGCGTCTATTTCAGGTAAGGATCGCTGAAGGCGAGCATCCGAAAGACATTCGGGTAAGCCTATTGCTTTTTCTTAAAATAAATAGCTACGTGAAAAGTTCTTGCCGCATGATAAAATACTTTATTCTTCCTTTGTAAACCTAAAAGTAATGAAGTTTTTATTCGTTGGCAATGTACATACATGTAAAGGACTTCACTGCGCTACGAATTACACTTCGTATTATTTCTTTCGTAGCACAGTGTTTTCTTATATTATTCATAATGTAGGAAGGCGATTATTTTACCGAAAGAGGAGAATTTCGAGTGGATGCTGAAGGATCGCCTACGCTGTTAAATTGCCTGATGTACAAAATGAGCTATTATCGTTTCGGAGATCTAAAGGTACAATATTTCTGTATGATATGCAGAATTTAATTTCTCACATGCAATCTTGTTGCAATATTTTCTTTTAATCTCGTGCAGTTAGATTTCCGTGCCCCTGCTGGCTTCGACAGGACACGCAACGCCGTTATAGGGAACAAGGATTTCGAGTTGGAGCATTTGGAGGAGGCTTACACGACGGAACACTGGTTGGTTAGGATTTACAAAGTAAAAAAACCTGCAAACAGGCTGCGGATACCGCCAGCAGAGCGAAAGGTCAAAAGGAAGAAAGTATTCATTTCAAAAAAGGTAAATAAAAGTCCATACTCAGCATGATAGTTACCGCTGCGAATGATACGCCGTTGAGTCAAACATTCTGTGGACCTTACACGGTCAATAATGGTATCAATTTCAATAAATACTGTCCCTGTAATACTGACCCCTGCAAGCTGAAATATTGACAGTAATATGTGGCATGTACATGTATGGTCGTACAAACATGGAAGCATACTGTCAGCATTACGGGTCTGCTTAATGGGACCCTAAACTGCCAATAATACTGTTAGGCAATAAAAACAAAGTAATACTTGTGTAATGGGCGTAGATATTGATTGATATTCTATTCATATTACCGTCGATTATCAGAGTATTTGGATAACTAAGCATTGCCATTTAGGGTCCAGGAGCATGTGACATTCATAGTAAAAAAAAAACATTAGAAGAGAAAGGGAAGAAATTCCGCGACACAGATAAAAATTTTAAAATGTTTTATCACTATTTATTTGCAGACAAATAAACGCAGGAAAGGAGCCATAAAAAACCGGCCAGTGGTCACGAAAGGCAGGCGACCCACGAGGGCATTCAGTACCGAGTGAACAACTAAGGCGCGTCAATAAAAAGTTAAGTCCTTTTCACACCACCAGGTGGCCTTGAATAGATCAGATCACATTAAAACGCATCGTAACATATAAAGAAAAATTTCTGCACATTATTCGCACAAAAGGTATTGGCCCAAAAAGGGAGAGGTTTGTTTTCAGGTAACAAAAAAAAATCATTACGCATGAAATTGATATGCGATCGTTCATTTATGCCAGAAATGAATATAGTGAAATTTCTATGTGAAATGGTAAATCTTTGTTAGTTACCATTCTGCATTTTCTATTAAAAAAATACATAATTGCTACATAGCTTTGAGTAGATTTCAATATGGTCATCGTTTTTTATAATAAGTCTCGAAAGAAAGACTTTTTGCTAAGATTTTGCCGTGTTCGGAAATGGGTGCTCAATTTAAAACTAGCATACAGTAATTCTGCTCATTTTTACTGCGCTGCGCAAAGTACAAGCTCGAAAAGCCAAGAAAACTAGCCTAGCATCAGATTTTGAAACGTTTCTGATTAATGGATGTACATGGAGTAAATAAGGTGAGTTTTATTTATATTAGGCTTATAATTAGCTAGACATCACAGAAATTGGTGTTTTTTAAGACAAAAAAAACCACATTTATTTATTAACGTGCAATATTTACCTACTGCCATTGCGAAGAAAATTATGCACTTTTGGTTACGGGCTAGGGCGTTTTCAATGGCAGTTATCGGGGTTGTTGAACTTTTATTTCATGAATATTCATTTTGGACTTGTGCTCGATTATGTCAGGCATGTACACATTTAATCCAGAAACAAGCTATGATGCAAAAAAATTGCTCGGATTTCATATGCTTGTTTTTTTTTGTTCATAGTATGTTTCAAATACTATTTCATCGATCTGTTTTTGTTGATCTTAGTCTTCTTCCTCTTCGTCGAAGCTCGTCATGAAATTTGTCTCCTTTTTGTCTTTCCAAACGAATTTATAATTTTTTTCTAACATTTTTTGGCGCTGCACTTGTTCGGCGGCTTCTTCGTTACCAGCCTGCAATTGGACAAAGCGTTTCTAGAATGAAAACTATAAATTTACTTTTGTCTAACAATATCCAACTATACATTATGTTTACATGTTGCGTTTAGGACGGGTTTCATAAATCCTAGTGAAACCAGCCCCAGAAGTCAACGGGCCAAACGTAACTTAAAGGGTCCATGTAAACGAAGTGATTCTTACCAATAGTTTAATGAGAACTGATTGAAGTTGGCTCGATTCTTCCTCGTTCAGAAAATGAAACTCATCTTTGTCTTCATCCAAATAAGCCGAGGTTATTATTTTAACTTCTACTTTCTTTCCTGTTTTGTCGAAGTAAACGTTTGAGTAAAATACAAAAATTTAAAAGGGCAGAAAAACTTCTCATTCGTTGCTTATACCTCACCTATCGTGTCCATGCCAGATTGTTTGAGATGATCTCTAAGGGCTTCTTGGATATCGCTCAACTCTTTATCTTCTTTTTCTTGGACGTCGCCGCTTTTGACCCGCAGTACCTTCTTCATCTCGGGCGTCAATTTTTTCACTTTTAGTCGTAGCGTGTTTTTCAAATTCAGCGACGTCTTCTGAGCTTTGTCCAATTCTTCCGATGTTGCTGGTTCCATTTGTAAGCCTGTTTTTTGGGTTACAACTTCCTCCGATTGATCAATTTTCAACTCTTGAAGAAATGAAATCGACATCGGTAAACGAGTCAATGACATTGACAATATTTGACGACACATTCATTACCTTCTGTCGAGGTTATTTCTTTTCTGCTTTGCTCCTGATTTTGGATAGTGTTCTGTAAATTCCACAACGCCTCGTTGGCATTATTGAGATCCTGTTCGGCTTTATCCAATTGCTGTAAGAGTTGGGTCAGCGTCGTAACTAGTTTACTGAAGGTCGCCTCCTTGTTTGGATCGTCGGAATCTTCAGCGTCGGGCTAAGTCGGAGTATCAATTCTCGTGTTACATTTCGACCTAATCCGAGGTCAGGCGAATTACAAGCCCTCTGACCTGATCATCGCTTTCCATTTTGTCTTCCAAGACTTTACCGAGAACTTGCAGTCGTTCCACAAGCTTCTCCACGCTCAATAACTGCGATTCTGACAACACAAACATGGTATTATGACTCACTGGACATGAAATAGGCTCAATGATATCGACAATTTTTCGCAAAATAAGTATACCGCCATCCGTTGCTTCTGTTGTTTCGTCGTCTTCCGGTTGTTTCTCACCGGATTCCAAATACAAATGCGACGTTGGAAGCGTAACTGGTTCTTCGCTGACTTCAAAGTGTTTACGAATGCCTGACATCAAATTCATTTCGTGAGAACGTTTTTGCATCAGTGCGACCCACTAAAAACTTTTTTTTTGAACTACCTGTTTTATCCTCAGCATCTTCGGTGTCGCTATTATCATCGATAAGCGCTTCTTCCTGACCACTTTCATGTTCATCGTTAAGCCCCTTCAATTCCACCAACCTTTCTTCCTGTTTGGACAGCCAAGCTTTTCTCCTTTCCTCGAACAGCTCCTTTTCCTCTAAACACAAACAATTTTTTAATTTAAAAAAAGGCTGCTGAAAATGGGATTCGGTTGGTTACTGTCGGACCGCTCGTCATTCTTACCTTCTTCTTGCTTATGAAACAGTTCGTATTGTTCGGAGGTCAAGATCGGATTACAGGTGATGAGGCGGGGTGTGTTGGTGGGGGGTGGCCTCAAATAAGGGTGATGGCACACCCTGGTGGTTCGCACCGTTATGATGTAGCGGCACGATTCAGGTTCTTCCACCTGAGATATGTAGTCGCCAGCTCCGTCTTCGCACAAAAACTGAAAAAAAAAATGGTCGACCGTTAATCCATCGCTCCATTTGAAATCGTTCGGCTATCAGTCGATGAATCAGACTTACTCTAACTTCTGCTTTTCTTAGAATGCCGGTCACTTCGCATTTGCTTCCATTCAAGTAATACTGACTGTGGTATCGCTGAAGCCGATTGCGACTGGTCTCATCTTCCTGAAATCGTACATTTGAGAAGCATTAATCCGCTGAAAATGATAACATTAAAGAAAAACTTGCTAATCGGTCATCATTATTACGTTAACAGTTTGTGAAAATAATCTTTAGAAAACGTTCTAAAAATGATGAAGAGAACGTGACGTCCGCACGAGCTAATGTTCGATTCACATTACGTGCGTCTTGGCATTTTACCTTGGATTTATTTTTCCAGTCGTATTCAGAGTGATACGCTCCTAAAACGATGACCGGGCTTACAATTTTGTTATCTGAAAAAGAAAACATGATTACAAATTTGACGAGTACAGTATACACGTACATGTATATCAATCCTTCGATGATCTTAGCCCCTCGTGTAAATATATACGCAAAATATATTTACCTTCTAAATGATACTGTTTGATGTGTTTTCCGTAGCAAAACTCGTAGGTCCACCAGTCTTTCGTCTGACAATATTAAAAAAAAATGACGCGTTGGTATACCGTACACGTATTTGCTTATCATGAATCTGTATGAATTTGCTTAACATTATCCAAGTACATTATCAGTACCTATAAGTACAAGTGTACAGTATTAGAGTTTCAATTTCCGTAGCGATTTCATGATTATTTACCTATTACTCTTCCGTCATATACTCTGTAGACTATATAGGAGGAAGGATGGGTGAAAATGTCGAGCCCCTTAGATTTCCGTCGACACCCCAGCCCGACATGCATCAATTGCATTTGTATACATGAGTATGTATGGTTTGCCATCGTTCAGGGGCAGCTCGTTCCCATATATATAACTTGGCACCAATTCCGGCCTACTTTCAGTAAACCCAAAGGGAGTCTCACGAAGACGACCACCACCACCTTCGTTAATTTTATATAACAAAACTCGCTCTCGTAATCGAAATATCGACTCGTTCCCCAGCTTGCATTGACCTCGATGCGTTATTACGAATTTCTTCGCGCAAATATACCTATTGTGGTTGACAGAGTTTACCATTAATGCGAGGGTGAACAAACACTCTGAAATTGAGTTTACTAGCGTACTTTTTAAGTAAGACGTCTTTACTGTTACGAGCGCCTGCAGATTGTATGCGTGAAAAATCACATTTTTACTAATATTGTCAAAGTATTTTTACTAATATTTTCAAAATAATATTATTTTTTGAAGTTTTATAAATTGCATCCCCTTCGTTATTATATGTACTATAGAACAGTGGATCTCATACTTTTTCCACCGCGACCCACTATTTAGAATGACAGCCATTCGAGACTTTGGGCAAAAACCAAACCACGATTAATGGATTTCAGGTTGTTTTTGAAAAGAATATTTGTTTTCTACCAGAATTTGTGAGATTAAATTAGCAATTATAATGTGACAGTTTCGAGTTAATTGCAACCCTGCATTGCACCAATGCATGGCAGGAAAGCTCACTGCGGTCTATTGGGTACTGTACGTATTTCATGATATCCGCAATTAATTAAACGGACGTTTTGTTGACGAATGAGCTGAGAATTGGCAAAGGTACCCAAGGAATACAGGGTTGCATACATGCGTAAAATGAACTTGTCAACTATAACTTCGCGATCCATTAATAAATGCCACAAATTCACGAATTAGACTAATTTTATGACGCGCGCAACTTTCTAATTGAACTTATTGTCCTATCTTTCACGGTTAAAATTTTAGATTCGCACGCGCCAGCAACGTAACGTGCGGAGTCGGTGACAATATGCCTCACGTTTCTCTCGAGTCAAACGTCGAAGCAGATTTTACCTATCTGGTGCGATATCGCAGATATTCGAGATGTCTCACCCTGTATAGAGCAAGTATGAGCGAACGATCCATTAGTTTTCTTTTTGTTTTTATGCTTAGATTGACCAAGGTTAGCGAAACTTGCAACCTCAAAATAGACGCTTACAATTCCACGGTGTAAAAACCACTAAAAAAATCACTTCGGGGGGATTACAGCTAGGTTTAGCCCTCTTCCTTCCTTAATCTTGCTTTTCTAAGGATTACTCAACGTGCCCATTAGCAAAAACTTTGAAATCCCCTGGAGGGCATCTAATCAAGCGGTAAACAAAACAAAAAAAAAACGCAGTTACATTTGTCTCTCGTAACTTTTGTAAGGGGCTATTTCTTGAAAGTAGCCACAAAAATACTCACTGGTTTGTCGTCCAATTTAATCTATTACAGCTCCCTGTCAAAGCTATCGAAAATCAACGCGTACTTTTCAATTCAGTTCAACTCAGTACCCTGCAGTCAGCAAAGATGTGCTGCGGGGGTGGGGGAGTGTAATCATTCGACCCAATATATTTGACAACTGCATGTACAGTACGTGTCGTCGCAGTAGCTGCTACAGTATAGGGTGGACATCAACATCATATCGGTGAATTTACATTTGCCTTTTAGCTTCTGATATGCTTTGGTATTATACGGTAATACACTGAACCAAGTAAGAAAAATTATTGCCTATTGTCACGATCAGTCTGATCTCAGTTTGGGAACTCACAAAATCGTGTTTTTAACTGCCCTCCTTCCCGAGTGATTAATACTGACAGGTGTGTGACAAGAAGCGTTTAGAATTGAGCGAAAGTTTTGTGAATCTAGTAAAAAAAAAAAGTGATGGATTTTAGTTGTACAAAAAGCACCTTATCTAGCAAAAAAAAATCGTCGTTGACTAACTTGACCAATTCTCCCAATCATACATGCACGTCTTATATCCTTCTGAAATTCCTCATTTTTGAGCTAATCATGAATGACAACTGTTTTTGTCAACCGCCTTAGGGTTGAAAGTGATGAAATTTTACGAACCTTTACTAGACACGGGCCCGTTTCCAAGGGCTTCAGAAGAATGCCGATGTCCGACAATGATGGTCTGTACGTTGGCGAACCCGAATCATCGTGCAGTTTCGTGTCTTCTTTCGAGTTCGGTATTTCTGGCAGGTTGCAGCGGTACTTTTGGCCGTATTTCGACACGATGTTCATCACCGAACCCGTTTGAACCTGCGAATTGTACAAACGAACGAATGAATGAAACGCCAGATCATACGGCTAGCTGCCCTCTTCTCTGCATTTAAATTAGGTAAGAACTAGTAGAGTATCAGAAGTGAACTTCTACATGTAGAACAGCTTACATGCTGCTTTGCGGTGCAACTGGCAAACTTAACCTTGTCTAACCTATGCCTACTGTATTGGTTATACGAGGTACTGGTAGGTTAAGTTAGATTAGATTGATTAGGTCAGGAAAAACTGAACAATTTGCAAGCTGCTCAGCCGAACCTACGGGCTGTTAGGGAAAGTCAACTGTCAGGGGAATTATCCGTAGGATCATCAGTAGGATATTAGTATCCTACTAATACCCTCATGAACTTATTCATTTGAAAAATATTATCTAATAGGTCACTGGGAAGAGACAATGTTTCTTCATTCGAGTATTACCGCTGCGATTGTAACGAAATTTTCTCTGATGGCGCGTATAAGCCTATATTGAAAACTGTTCAATGTACAGTTAGAGAGAGAGAGAGGTGATGTTGAAATAACCCATACACCTCGTAACAATTTTCAAGAACTTGTTCGAAAATCAAGTACTCATTTACAGTATAGGCCTATTCAGTTTGTAATATTTTGTCCCATACTTTTATTCATTACAATTCAATTCAAATCAGTACCTAGCCACTATCATAAAGTGAATAGTATGTTTATGTGGTAAGTTTTCATTATAAAATAACTTATAAAATTAAAAACAGTTCAGTTATTTAAAGTAACATAGGAGAATTTAAAAAAAAAAAATTACCAAATTGAATTTTAAATGCTTTCTGTTTTTCTTCATTTCTCCCCGGCAAATTATACGTTTTTACTGGATCACAAATAATGAACTCTGGTCCACATTTGTATACTGAGATCTAGATTGGTGTTGGCATATGGAAATGTTCGAAAAAAAAATCATTCGCAGAAAAAATGATTTTTAATGGCTAATTAGTATGTTTACGCTTTAGCAATAAAGTCTCATTTCTTTCTAGCATGAAGATTAGATTAGTTTTTGGAATTGGACAGTTGCGCTAAACGTATCATAGATGACGCTACGGTTCCCCAAAGCAGTTGCAACTCATTCACGATAGATGGCGCATGCAGCATCGTAGCGAATGTCACGAACATCACACGATAACACAAATTAAAAGTGAGTATCTTATATTCATACTTATAAATTCAGTACTAAACAACGTTAAAATTACTTCGAAATGGTATTGTCCAATTACGTGTCAAGTTATACGCGTAAATACAACGAACGATGAGATCATCCTTACCTGATCGTTCAGGACAGGTTTCTCCAGGATATCGACGCGATAAATGATCGAGTTTATTTCGTCGCTGTTTAGAGACGAAGCGGTTGTGTGAACGATAACGATAAGCGCGCTCCATTGAATTAGAATCCACGGTGATAAAGTACGAACAAAAACATACGCCATTTTGGTTTTAGTACGGAATGAAATAGGCCTACAGTAGTTCCAAATATTGGAATTAGCAGAGGGCGACACTGACACTGGCGCTGGGAAAATTGGTTCCGAAAGTGCGCCTTGGC
>JAQGAF010004368.1:0-14568 GCA_034687865.1 Kryphioiulus occultus
TTGCTTGAATTACATTGGTTGGTGTGCCATACTTGATGCAATCAGCACCGGCGCACTAGCGACACCATGCAGGAGATATTTTCCAAATAACGTTTTTGGCGGGGAAACTAAACTACATGTATATTGTTCCTAAAATTTAATTAACCTCATTTTTAATCTTTCCAAAGATTTACAAAGTCCTCAAATCCATTTTTAGGGATCGTTTTTATTTAAAAAATCTCCGAAAATTTCCCTTCGGTGTTGGTATTTATAATTATAAAAATAATCGTAGGAAAATTCACATACACTGTAACTTCATTATTTCTGGCTGCATTCTTCAAAAAGTTTCACTTATGGTGATCTGCCATTTGCGACCTACTGTAGTTTGTTTAAAACAAATTCACGATGATTAAAAATAAGGTATTTCAAAACAAATTCTTATGAAAAGTTCATTAAAATGCAGTATTACCTGGTGATCTATTAAGAAAAGACTGGTTCGATACTACCAGAAAACAAAACTGATAGCATGCTTAAATATCATTACAATATGCACTTCGGGAAACAAATTTAACAATTGTTGCTAACATTAAAAAAGTACCCTTACAATTCTTCTATGCTGCTCACCTGGCATAAAGAGTTGAATGCCATGCAACCAATATGAATTTTAACTTTGATGGTATTTATTATCTCTAAAATCAAAGGACACAATAAAATTACAGATGATGCTACTGATGGTGATGAAGCAGTTCTAAGTGTCATTTTAGTATTACATTTAGCAATAGATGGAGTTGGTTATGACGCCATTTTTGCCTGATCAGAGCCAGCTAGACTTCTGGATTATAAAGCTGGACTGTTCTAAATTGGAAGGAGTGTTGATTTTCCGAAAATTCAGAAAAATCCCTATATAGATTTTGTGAAATTCGCGAATTTTTGCAGTTTCAAAATATAACAAAAAAAATAAAAACTACAAATACGAAACATGCAACTAAATAACTTTCGGGTAAATCTGTGAGTGAAAAAAGTGAAAATCGGGCCTGCCGATAAAATTCTACAGAAACATAACAAACAGAGAATTGCTTGAATAACACGAAGCTATATAACAAATTGTGGAAATGTATGGTAATATACACGCACTATAGTATATACATAAAATGGAGATGGCAACGTTCGTTGCTAAGTAATTGGAAAAATGTGAGAAAGTTGGGAGAGGCGAAAAATCGGAAATTTTCACGTTATTTTATAATACACAAGTTTATAACCAGTTTAACATTGAGATGAACGTGGCAAATTTCTATCGATCAACATTCGTCCCATTATAATACTTGTTAAATCACTATGGGGTGGACACTCTGTACACGTACATAAATTTATGTAATCCAAATACATGCATGCAAAGTTAAATATACAGATTAATTTATATAGTCGGTGTATTCTTCATAGCTTCAAAGTGTCTATAGTGCTGCCACCTGGAAGGAATCTTACGTCCATGTACAAAAATAAGCAAACACCTTACAGATGCTATTCAGCGTTTCGCACAGAAGCTTGTAGATGGCAGCACCATAGACCACATATTAACCTGCGACGCTTCATGGTCAGGTACTGGATAACTTTTCCACAGTCTGGAGTCATGGCATCTCTATGATCTTTTGTTCAACTTGTCGTATCGTTTGGAACTGGTCAACAGTCCAGTCGCATTTGAATTTCAGGTCCTATGAAGCCGTATTCGGTTACATCTGGGTTATTTGAACTTGTTTCGCATCCTTGGTCTCACAGTCTGCCATTTTGGAGGTGAAGACGTTATGTTCAACGAGTTGTGTTGCTTGACCAAAATAAGTTTTCTGGTGAAACGGTCAAACTTTTGAAATGGAAAATTTCCACCACACGTCACTATACACTTTGTACATAGCCTTGAGAAGTAGCAGAAATCGAACGATTCGCTAAATTGCGACTGCAATCAATCATCGTATACGTGATGGTGCCGATTTCGAGGTCTTATCAGCTAATTTCTGCCCACCTAGTAACAGGCTCGATTGTTGGTGCATTTGAGACGAACTTAACTTTGTTCGAAAACCAAGCACTGAAGCTCCAACCATACATTCTGGAATAACGTACTATTTTGGGGGTTTGACTTGCAACTGGTCAAAAACATCAGATATAAGTTTTCCCTACGTGTCCATTTAGTTTCAAACCTCAGATGATTGGTCCACCCCAAAAACGCCGTCCATCTGTGCCACAGAATTGATGCACCAAGGCTTGTCGTCAATTTGCGTGGAGTTTCTCTCCAGTTGGAGCAAAACTTCAGCAAAGTGGACGTCACACACCCACTGGTTACCTAAAATTGCAAAAAAAAATGTTGAGTTAGCCTAAAATTTATATTTCTCCTACAATCCCAATAATAATAACGTTGTTTTTTGGAGAGGCCTTGAAGGGTCTTGAGGGCCTGAAGAGTCCAGAGGGGAACACAACTGATTGAGGACTTCTACATAAGGTTTGGGGACGTTCAAATATTATGTCATCCTTGCCAGATTCCCCCTAATCAACAGAAATTTTGCTCATAAAAGTACTAATGAAAAGATTATTTTATGCAAAACTGGATCATAAATGATGCAATCAAATTCTCAAGTCGATTTCCCTGACATTCCTTGATAACTTTTCAGTCATTTCCCCGAACATTTTACTTAAGATTTTCTGGAACAAATGAGAAATATGATTGATTTTGTCCCAGTTGTTTATAAAACTTTATGACTAATCAATAGGCTGATGCAAATTATCCCAATTTCTCTGATTTCCCAGACATTTTCACGAATTTCCTGATTATCCAGCAATAGGAACCATGTGATGGATTTTAATCAAAATTTTACAAATCTGTTTCTAATGATGAAGTGATCATTGATCGAAAATATTCTCGATTTTCTCTAAAAAAAATTATTATAAATGATGAATTTTAGCTCATAAAAGTACTAATGAAGCGAATTACAACTTGTATATACATGTAAATGAAGTTTTTTTTCTGAAAAGCTGGTTCATAAATACAGGTAATGACCTTTAACCTAAATTTTACAAAACAGCAATTTGTCCAACTCCCCTCCCCAAGATGATAACATAATACTCGAACGTCCTCTTTTGTCGTACTTCAAAGACTTCGACCTGACTTCACAGATTTCAATGACCAATGGGACTTCGAGAACTTCAATATAAGCTCTAAAATTAAAGTCCTCGAAGACTCATTGAAGTTCCAAGAAATTCCCTGATGTCCCACTGCAATCATTAAAGTCCATGAAGTCCGCAGATCGATTTTTCCAGACTTCAATAACTTCAGCGTGACTTCTAGCTTAGGTCTTCATCCTGATGTAGCTATTAGGTGCATCCTGTTGTCTGTGAGCTATTCATGTTGCAAATTTGCTGTAAATTGTCAGACTGCATATCAGTGCACCATTTGATTTGAAGTAGGCTATTAAATGCAACACAGATGGCGCTACGCAAGCAATGGGGTCCATTTGCGGAATGTATCAAAGCATTTCTAATGTGTAACACTTGGGGAACAGACGAGGTCTCTTGTTATAACAGTGTTCCAGTTTCAAATACCAAACACGTGAGGGGCTGTTGCAGTTTGCACTTTCGTGCTAAAACCTTAGTAGCTGTGGAAGGGACTCATGTAAAACTTTATGAGGCAGGCTCTAAAAGTGTAACATGGGAACCTCAGAACCTGCGTGATGGGTCGGTGCTTTTGGGCATACTGGCCGATCAATTACAGGGTAAGTGTCAAGGTTTTCTCGTCCTTAAGCACTTCAAGCTGTGACAGTTTTGAAAAGTGGTTGGAAACAGTATCATATTTTTCCTGATCGATCACATTCTCACATTGCTAGACAGTGTGGCCAAATCGGACTTATGTCATCGGTCAGACGGTCAAAAGAGCAATTCAGGCAATACATGTAGTTGGAAAATCGGAAAAAAATTAATAAAATGATGCAAAATTCCCAGAAACGCTCGAGTTTGAAAAACAATTTTTTTTAGAAACTTTTCGTTGCCACCCGTTCGGTAAATTGAGTACCAGGCGAGTTTGACCCCAGCGAGGTCGAACGCCATCCGAACACAGGAAAAGCCTTGAAGAGATTAATTCCCACTTGGTGACAATTGAAATGACATTCGCTATAGTTTTTCACAGGTTATTAAAGCGACCTGGTGCTGCCACCTATGGTCCGTTCTGCAAAAATGCTTCTTGCATCAATGAGAAGAAGGTGAGATATCGGTACATTTTCAACTCATCTTCCCATTGCCAGACAATTTCAGGTTGCGGAACAATTCTGACGATTTCTGAATCTGATGCAACTAAAGTTAAAGTTACTAACCTTGAATTTGCAGTGATTTCAGTTTCGGGTTGTGCGAAAAGGTGTCCGACTGTAACCGAGTCAAGCTGTTGTTCCGCAGGTCCAGTTCCCTCAGGTTGGGCAGCAGGTGCAGGGACGTGTGGAGGGACATCAACCGGTTGCTGTCCAGCGACAGTGTCAGCAGACTGGGCAGGGACAGCTGCGAAATACACAAAATTATATTTCAAATGTGGTTTCAATACGTTACAAACAAAATTGGCGAACGAATGGACTTTAGTTGAAAATCATATGCCCATCCTCAATGCTCATCACTTAGCTTTTAATAAGTCATCAGTTTTTTTTAAATCTTAATTTCTGAGCAAATTCTATATGCGACTATAATGTGAATATTAGTTCTCCTAGATATGTCTGGACAAATTATAATAAAAATATGCTTTCTAGCACTGAGCAAACTCATTTTGTAGGCAGATGTTCTTCCTTATTGCTTAGGATCACTTCTACCCTAGGACGAAATTGGAGCAAATACTCAGATACCATTTTTCGCTTTAAATCTATAGCTAGTGCAAGTTTGCACTTACATGTATTTGGGTCCCAATTTTCTAATTTCAACGAAAGCAAGGTTAATTTAATGGCATTAGCTCTAGCTTTGAAGTTCAGTTATGCCAACGACGCGACGTGATCACGTCACCATTTAAGACAAACTTTAGTTGAAAATCATTTTAAACACGTGTGGTTGGGGTTGCAGATCATGATCATCGTCAAAACTCATCATTTTAATCTTAAAGTCTGAGCAAATTCTATATCTTACTACATCTGTCTGGACAAATTATATATCCTACTACATCTGTCTGGACAAATTATATATCCTACTACATCTGTCTTGACAAATTCTATATCTTACTACATCTGTCTTGACAAATTCTATATCTTACTACATCTGTCTTGACAAATTCTATAACTTACTACATCTGTCTTGACAAATTCTATATCTTACTACATCTGTCTGGACAAATTCGATATCTTACTACATCTGTCTGGACAAATTCGATATCTTACTACATCTGTCTTGACAAATTCTATATCTTACTACATCTGTCTTGACAAATTCTATATCTTACTACATATGTCTGGACAAATTCTATATCTTACTACATCTGTCTGGACAAATTCTATATCTTACTACATCTGTCTTGACAAATTCTATATCTTATTACATCTGTCTGAACAAATTCTATATCTTACTACATCTGTCTTGACAAGTTCTATATCTTACTACATCTGTCTTGACAAATTCTATATCCTACTACATCTGTCTGAACAAATTCTATATCTTACTACATCTGTGTGAACAAATTCTATCTTACTACATCTGTCTTGACAAATTCAAATCAGATGATTGCGTAAGCAATCATTTATCGTTTGCGTAAGCAAACGGCCCTTTTAGCCCGTGCATGTGCTTTCGAAATAACCCCAAATTCAAAGCACTTAATTGGGTCGCAATTTCAAAGAAAGTAAGGTGCGTCCAAAAGCAATTGCTGGTGTTAGGTTGAAATTGCGATCCAAGTAAGTGCCTTGAATTTGGGGTTAGGCTCCATTGTTTTGATCTCAAAACAGCCAAGTTTTTCGAAGCAGGCTGGGAAATTGGGACCCAAGAAAAATTTGACGAAATACAGAAACAAGCATATCGTGGCAACGACCGTGTCGGGCGGAGGCAGTTGCCACGACAACGGGTCGAGATCGGTTGCCACGGCAACAAAGTGCATCTTTATTCGCAGGCGTTTTCCCCAAACAACGCACTTGGAGCCTCTATTCACATTCTGTACATGTAATCGAGTGATTTACGACTGTTATTTAGCGTTGGTCGTATTTTTTTTTTCGTTTCGTAATTAAGGGTATCGTTTTTCGGGCGACTCGTTGACGACCCGTCGCAAAACCTGTCCGAAATGATGAATGCGAGGCGCGCTCATTGAGAAGGCTGACGCCACGTGCCGCTCGTTGACTGACGTGACCCCTGACCCCGAGCTCGCCGAAATTGGCCAGTGCCATCGTGGCAACACGTGACACCCCGAGCCAGAGCGGCTCTGATTTCCGTGGAGAATTCCTGACAGAAAATTGGCCATTTTTGCCTTTTGTCGGCTGTGGGAATTTCGGCAATTAGCTCTGGAGGGCCACCCATCTGGCCTGGGCGTTTTGGGGACGCTGGGATTTTCCCACAACGTGGCATTGGCTGCGTAAAAGTAATGGAAAGCCATTCCGAATGGTATTTACACTTTTCAATGACTTTTACACGACTTCCAAAAATATTTGAATGCCTTCGCTGTGTACGAATATGGGACAGTTCAAGTTTTATGTCATCGCTAAACAGAAATGATCAGAAACGTCCTCTAACAGTGATGACTTGGTCATAGGCCAAAAAACGTCATAAGCGAATTTTTTTGCGAAACTGGATACTGAATTTGAACGCAAATTTTTATTTTGTGAATCAATCAAAGCCCATGAATTTAATTTCATGACTTTTCCATCACTTCCAAGACCTGAATTTCATTTCATGAGTTTTCCATCACTTCCAAGACCTGAATTTCATTTCATGACTTTTCTATCATTTACATGACCTGAATTTCATTTCATGACTTTTCCATCACGTCCAAGACCTGAATTTCATTTCCTGACTTTTCCATCACTTCCAAGACCTGAATTTCATTTCATGACTTTTCCATCACTTCCAAGACCTGAATTTCATTTCATGACTTTTCCATCACTTCCATGACCTGAATTTCATTTCATGAATTTCCCGTCACTTCCAAGACCTGAATTTCATTTCATGACTTTTTCATCACTTCCAAGACCTGAATTTCATTTCATGACTTTTCCATCACTTCCATGATTTGAATTTCATTTCCTGACTTTTCCATCATTTCAATGACCTGAATTTCATTTCATGACTTTTCCATCACTTCCATGACCTGAATTTCATTTCATGACTTTTCCATCACTTCCAAGACCTGAATTTCATTTCCTGACTTTTCCATCATTTCAATGACCTCAATTTCATTTCATGACTTTTCCATCACTTCCATGACCTGAATTTCGTTTCATAACTTTCCCGTCACTTCCAAGACCTGAATTTCACTTCATGACTTTTCCAACACTTCCATGACCTCAATTTCATTTCATGACTTTTCCACGGCTTCATTGACCGGTAGGCACCCTGAATTTGGCATTGTTGAGAAGAATGTCATGCCCATGAATTGGGTTTTTTTCATAATAATTCCAACTACCACATGGTATTAAATTACTGACAGTAGGGTACTGAGTTGAATTGAATTGAACGCCAAGCATGACGGTTTGGTTTTACAACAAAATGGTACCCAGAGATTCCCACTGGTATTAGTTCAATTCATGGTTCCAGTGTCATGGCGCTTATGTTACTGTTACAGACATCATTGACATGACATGCCCAACAATGTGGGATTTTGGCAATGGTTCAATAGAACGAAAATCTAATCCATGGTTGTCTCTAAAATTCTCAAGTCGATTTCCCTGACAAAACTTTTCAGTCATTACCCTGGCATTTTACATGATACTTTTTAAATACGAAAAACGATGGATTTTACCCCAAATTTTTCAAAAGACTGACCAATCAATAGACTGATGCAAGCTATCTCAATTTCCTTAATTTCCCCTGACCTTCAAGAAAGTGTGAGCCCTGCAATATAATTTGGGCTGTACATGTAGAGGAACACGTTGGAAACTAATTTCAGTTCCAGACTGTTCTGCTACCAGAAAAGCCACACCAAGCAATAAGCGATGTCCTACCTGCGTTGTGAGTCCAAGGGCGGTCAGGTTATTCCCGGACAAGCTGAGGTGCTTTAGGGCGGCCAGCGGCATCATGTCCTCGCCGTCGATGGCGGTCAGCGTATTGTGGGACATGTCCAGTGTGTCCAGCGCCTGTAGAGGCATCAGGAAGGCCTTTGCTGAGTTGAGGCGATTCCCGGCCAGGTTGAGGGCCTGCAGTCTGGGCAGGTGGACAAAGGTCAGTGCCTTGATGGTGCCCAGGCTGTTCCTGGACAAGTCGAGGTCGGTGAGGTGGGGCAGGTGCTGGAGCAGTTCTGGCTCGATGTAGGCCAGGCCATTGGCGCTGACGTTGAGTACCTGCAGGCTGTCCAGCTGGTCAAAGACGCCAGTTTGGATACGGCTCAGGTTATTGGATGACAGGTCAAGATCGGTCAGGAAGCGCAGGTCATGGAGGGCAGAGGTCAAGACGGTCTCGATTCTGTTGTTGGACAGGTTGAGGACCTGAAGTCTGGGCATGTCCACGAAGTGTTCGCCAATTTGCGTGAGTTGGTTGTTGTCGAGGCAGAGGTATACCAGTGAGTGCATGTGGTGCAGCTCTTGACCTAGGGTCAGTTTGTTGCCGGACAAGGACAGGTACTCCAGGCTTCGTAGGTGGTGTGCGATGCCGGGGTGACCAAAGGTGACAAGTCGGTTGCCGGACAGGTCGAGCCATCGTAGGTTGGTCAACGCAGTCAGATCCACTGCGTCCAGCCGCTCCAGCCTGTTGCCGGACAGGTCAAGTGTGTGCAGGCCGGTCAAAGGTCGCAGGAATTGGGCCGTAGCGAGTCGGTTGTTGGATACGTCTAGGGTGTGCAGCCTTGTCATGTCCCGGAAGGCGTCTGCACTGACGTTGACCAACATGTTGGATGCAAGGTCGAGCTTGACCAGTGCCGTCAGGCCAGCCATGTCCGAGCAGTTGATGACCTCGAGGGCATTGCGGCTGATGTTGAGGGCCTGCAGCCGGGGCAGGTGTCCGAATGCGTTCTTGAGGGTCCTGATGCGATTGCTGCCCAATAGCAAGTTGGTTAATGCCGGTAGTTCCACCAGCTCACCTTCCAGAGTTGTTAGTCTGTTTCCGGTGAGCAGCAGCCACTCGAGCCGGGTCAGGTTTCGAACTGTGCCGTTGAGGCTGGTCAGCATGTTGTCGGACAGCGCTAGTTGAAGGAGCTGAGCCCCGAAGGCGCCCTGGTGGACACTGGTCAGCTCGTTCTGGGACAGGCTAAGATAGTTGAGCCGGGGCAGGCCAGCGAATGCGGCAGCCGGAAGTGACTGGATGCGGTTTCCGGCCAAGCCCAGCATCTCCAGGCCCAGGAGTCTGCGGATGGCCGGCACCGGCACGCTGGTCAATCTGTTGTCCTGCAGGGCCAGCGATCGCAAGTGGTCAAGATGTCCGAAGGCGTTGTCAGCCACGTTGCTCACATTGCTGGAGTTGATCTGCAGGCCTTCGACCTTGAGGCTGCCGAATGTCCTCTGGTGCAGAAAGGGTACGTTGCTGCCGTTGACGCGTAGCCAAAGGGCCGATGCGTAGCTGCGCCCCATGAGGGCCTGCTGGAGAAGGTCAAGGTCAGCGGGACCGTCGCAGGCCACGTTGATGCGGGAGTTGGCCTCGTGGCACGTGCAGCGCTCGGGCTCCGGAAGTGGGGGGCAGCCCGCTGGGGGGCGCTGCGGGGCTGGGGCCAGGATCGGTGCTGCGCCCTGGGGAGGCGCCCAGGCCAGCAGCAGGGCCAGCGTAAGGAGGTCGCTGATGTGGGTCAGCATCCTGCGGATCAAGTGGGACGAGGTTGAAACGATCTGGAATTATAAAGGAAAATTTGTTTGAATATCGTTATTGAAAAGCTCTTGTGGACTATTTCTATTTGTGGAATAATTCTCCTTTCAAAAACAAATTTTCTAAAGGCACCCATATTGAAAGAAAAAATGCATTATAAATATATTTTTAAACACATTTGAATTTAACTCTTTAAATACATTTGAATTTTAAAAAATGTATTCCTAAATGCATCTCTACGTGAAAGTGTATTTTTAAATATATTCAAATATATTTCAATAATATCATCTACTGCATTTATAAATACCAAATGGACTCAATTCAATTAAATTCAACTCAGTACCTACTATCAAGACTCAAGAGTTATTTGCTTATTACTTTAATTAACATCTCAAATTGAGCTTATGTATTTGGATCGAGACATGAATATAAAGACAAAACATTTGGAAATCTGGGCGTCTACTAATTTCTGAGAACCAAATTCCCTGAGTTTTCCAGGTAAGTTGACACCCTGTAAGTATTTTTTAGTAATGTTGTAATGTCTGCATTAGCCTACTTTAAAATAAACGTGGTACATAAACGTAATGCATTTTCAAATGCATTAATTAATTCATCTATATTGAAAAATATTTGTGAATGCATTTCCGAATCCATTTGAAAACATAACACAAATATACATTCCCAGATTGTTCTAGGGCTCAATCTACATACTGTATATTGTAAAATGCATTTGTAAATGTATTTTATATAATACATTTAAAATGCATTTTTTTTTTCCATATGGGCACTCAATGAAATATTACTAATACATACATGTAGTCAATTAGATTAACACTTGGGATCGGGTCGGACATTGGACAAGGATAGGATCTTCAAGAATTGAATTTCATGGGTTAGATCATATTCGTATGAAGGAATATGGGTTGGCAAATGGATTGAAAGACTGGGATATCGGAAGAGACATTGGACAAGAATGGAAAGTTTGTAACTGAATTTGTAGGAAAGGAAGGCTCAGCTAAAATCTGATGGAGTGGTGTTTTAGAGCTGGGACCGATTAGGGTTAATTAGGAATTTAGGATGATGAGATGCGTGAGAATGAAACGCTCTAATAGAATTGGAATTTAAAAGGAGTCCTATAATTGGCCTGTCTTTAAAACCGAACGGAATGAAACGTCGAAATTCAAGACAACATGGATCGGAATACCTTCAAACAATGAACGCTCAGGTCGTTCTAGAAACAGGGACATATTGTTAGGGTCGTTCTAGAATTAAACTCCGCACGGTTATTTTAGAAACTGGGAAACCTCTGCTCGTTCTAAAAACCGGGAAAGCTCGTAACGTTCTCGAAACTGTTAAAGCTCTGATTATTTTAAGAACTGGGGTATCGTTCTAGAAATATTCTAGAAAAACATGTCGTTCTAGAAATAGGAAAGCTCGGGTCGTTCCAGAGAAAGGGGAAGCTCGGACCGTTCTCGAAACACGAATGAGATTAATGTCTAATCGAAAATTCACTACAACGAAGTAAAATGGATGCTTTTGCATTCTAAAAGCTAGAAAAAGCCCTGAGTTTGAGATGCTACATGAACATGTCATTTGCTTTCGAAGGGCATTGGAACTGACTGGACAAATTATGATGGGGCTACCGCAATTCGATTATAAACGAGGCAGGTTGGAGCGTTTCAAAAACGATTCCAGCCATCAGCGGACGTACCTGCAGTTGCAGTTCCAGCAATTCGCGAATATTCCAAATGTCACTGGGATCGCTCGACCCATTCACCGATTAGAATCGCAGAATTCAGAATCAGAAATCCAGATTGTGCTCGTTTGATATCACAGATGCCGCACATAATCCGCGTTGTTTTCCACGTACCTGCAGCCACCAACGTGCTTTTTCACTGCATTTTGGCGCCTTTCTGCTGGCCAGATGCTCTGCTTGTCGAGTATTTATAGGCGAGGCTCAGGCTGGTGGTCGATGATGCGCATCACTCTCTATGGCACTCAGGCCTTGGCGTGACGTCAACGTCCAACCAGAAACTCCTTCGACGTGGATGCTGTTGCTGCGGTGTGGTCAAGCGAGGGGATAGCAGAGATGTGCCAAAATGGTTATCTCCCTGGTTTTGCATGGCGGTGGCGATTTTGACACGGTCGGCTGGGATCAGTTGAGGAATTTGTTCGCCTTTCAGTAGGGACTTACCAGGCTACTTATCATGTTATGCATTCTTTTCCAGTTTGCCTTTTCATCCCAGTTTGGTTCCTTTGTTGCACTTTTCCGCCCTTATCCCGATGGTTTTGGTTCCTGCCAGTGAAGGAGGAATGCTAAAACAACATGCATGTACGCTAAAAGGGCCCTGAAGAAGTGCATGAAGCCTTTGTGGCCCACCTGGAAGCATGTCTGAACACCAAATGTTCTGCCTTTTCAATGGCACCAAAGTCCATAGGCATAGGAATCCGGAGAAAACCCTTATCTTCAGGAAACGTGCAAATGAGATGACCATCTTCGACGTCTGGGTCCTGAAAAGTTGCCTCGTGTCCACGTAGTCTGCTTATGCTCCTGGTTTTCCTTCATTTTTGGATTCTCAATCACGTTCAATGGGTTGTTCAATCTGTTCTTCTTTAAAAATAATAATAAAAATAATATAATACTGTACAATGTATACTAGAATAGAATAATAAACAAACAGGAACACTGGTCACCATGACTAGTATGCAATATAAAAATAAAATAGTATACTTTCTGTATAATAATAACATTTTCTTAATGTTACGGTTGTTTTTACTTTCATTTGTTTGCAGCACTCGGGTAAATCTAACCCACATGGCGTCCTGGTGTTACAAGCATTTTAAACTAATGCTGTTTTTCCAAGTTGCAGTCACAAGGTCAAAGCAGAAAACTAGTCATTTTAGAAATTGGGAAAACCACAGATCGTTCTAGAAAAAGGGAAAGCAGAAGGGCCAACGTGATACAACTGTAAACATAATCGATTGGCATTATAATATTTATAGTAAATTAGACCTGCAATATTTCATATAATTATGATTTTACTTTCTGTGACCTATGCATGTATATGAACATGTCCAATGTTCTCGTTTTAATTAACGAGAACGTTTATTTAATATTGTTTTCAGTGTCATTCATCTGGCAAGCTCCGCCAAAAATGCAGTAAACATAATGTAAACAGCCGATAAACGTTGCATAAGGTCGAGCTAAAATGAATTTGATTGACGATTGGAAGGATTGACATTTTTATTGCCTCGAGCAGGGACTTTCACTTATGGATAAGTAAATAGGATTTGTACTCATAACTTTTCAATACTGAAGTTTGATACCAAATTATCAATATTGCCAATGCGCACATTTACTTACTGGGTGTTGATTGTTTACGAGGAAGCTTAATGTTTCGAAAATAAACACGATGTTTTGATAAACACAATATTGGAGATCTGTATATTTATCCCAAATTAGTGATGCACAAAAGATGCCTGACATGTTCTTAACATTCTTGAACATTTGTGAAGTTTGGGAATGTCTCCAAAATGCAGCCTCGTATTTGAACGTTCTATTAGAAAATAGCCTTGATGGGATCATGGAAGAATCTTATAATTTCTCTGTTTTCGAATGGAATTTTCAGAGTTTGGGCATGGAAATATTGTTTCGTGTTGCAGTTATGGTTGATATATATATAGACTATCTGCCCTAATTTTGTGATTATTTTAGTTCGAATTTTTGACTGGTAAACAACAGCATGACTTCTGTTGGGGAGAAATTCGAGTTAAAACTCCATTGAGCCGGCAATTTTCCCCTCATGGCAGCCACATGATACACAAGTGTGAAATTCTGGCCAAGCTCATTGCAGCTAAGAAGGAGGATCAATTTTAAACCAGGCTATTCGGCCATTTGACGATTAGTTGAGAGATTTGCTTGACCCATCACCTAGGTCTCGCATTAATTAAACACTCTGATAATCTCACAAAGACACCGCTTTTTAATTGGTGCTTGGTACAATATTATGTACGTCTTAGCCATACCTGTGTGATGCCTGGTCGCTTCTTTCAGTTTTAGTTTTTTCTGGTCTTTTAAGGTGAGGCCATGGGAACAGCATCGCAATCCGAAGTTTTTGAATTCACCAAAAGGCAGGAAATGAACCGCCACTGTTTTCTTGAAATGTTTTCAAATTGTCGCCAGTCCTCCATGTCGCAACTGTCTGTTACATAACTGGTCTGGACGCAACGGGTTTTACCTACGTGTTAAGAATTGAGGTTAATTAGAATTTCGTGGAATGCGAGGGATATGTGAAATATTTCCACAGCTCGTAATATCCGATTTGTTAAAGTTCAACATTTGGGAGGCTCAGGATTAATTGTGAAATATGTAAAATAACACGAGACCTGAATTACAAAAAGGTTATCTAAACAGGAAATATTCTGCAAAAACACTGCAGTGAAGTTTGAAATTAAATTGTGCATTTGAAGCTGTCTAAACTAATACCCTCGGTATCGGTGTTGAATATTAGTTTAGAGAGATCATTAGCGTGGAGAGGTTGGGGGCAGGGATCTACCATTTGGAATCTGGTTTTATTAGCGTTCAACAAGGAGAAGTGTTTGGTTATGAGGATCTCCCGTAAAAGGGCGAGAATCATACCAGACTACAATCTGGATGGT
>JAQGAF010004369.1:0-14567 GCA_034687865.1 Kryphioiulus occultus
AAATGACGGTCTGGGGAATAGATGTATTGACGTTGACTACATGTATATGGGATGAAGGGCATGGAGGTGAACTTCAACATCTTCCCCGGTCAGCAAACAGGAAATTTAGCAGTTCTGAAGAATATACTGAGTGAAGTACAGATTCTTGAGTAATTCGAAGATGTTCTTTTCAGTAAAAGAATGGTGAAAAATTCCATTTAATCAATAGAGACAATTCAAAACTTGTACGAACAATTCGAAGATGTAGAAAGTAAAGTATCATCATATTAATGAAGAAATATGCTGTACATGTATACAGTATAGTGCACATATGCAAAAAGACTGAAATATTCTTTGAGACTTTTTTATCTATTGGAATAGGACGTCCAGGCAGGGGTGGGGAAGGTAGGGGGTAATCCAATTCGGACCTTAATGGATCAGAGCGATGGGTAGGTGGGGATGAAAAATCGACTTTTTGATGGACGCCTTTTATGCAAAGCACCATCGAGGGCGCTGCAAACAGCAGGGTCGTATTCGAAGGGTCACCAATTTTCATTTCCATCGCATTCCACGTCCCTACGTCCACGTAATTTCGTCCCTGGCCATCCCTCCAGTGCTTCCAAGTCTTTCATGTTTTAACGACGTCATATAACTTTTAATGCTTCTTCTTCGTCTTTGCCCCCTCGCACCATCTTGAAAATTCACGCGATTATTTCTCGCAGTTTTCGGCCTATCTTCGCATCTAGGCTCCCCCGCTGCATCTCAACCCCTTCGTTCTCACCGATATTACGTATTAATACCAGCCCCTTTTGCATAAATGCCGCTATATCGGCGTTGGCGCAAGCGAGATAAGCCATGAAAAGGACGGTGGATGTGGATGTGAATGGCATTCGTTAAATGTGAGGTGACAGGCGCTATGGGGGGAGGGGGCGTAACGTTCTGGCCCTTACTGGATCCCCCCTCCCCCCACTTTTCCCATTCTGCTCCGAGGCTATGGCTGTCAGTCATGTGTGTACCTGACAGTTATATCGAGGGGACCCATGCATGCCAGTGCCAGTGGCGAACACTTTCTGCTTGTACTTATACAGTTTGAGCATTTTAGGCTTACTTCATGTGTTTTCCTCTTTACAGGGGGTTCCCACTTCCAACTTGTTTCCCAGCATCGCCGCTGCATTATTTAGTATACACTTAGGCGCACATGTTCTGTTTCCCACACTAAATTGCAAAGTGCCCTTAGTGCACGTGGTCGGTCAGTTGGGATGGGGGAGCCCACCAGGGGGCAGCAAATGAACTTATTTTGATGAAGTTCACCTTCGAGTCAAACTGTTCCACAGTAAACACACGTTTCACAAAATCTCATTTTAAAGCCACACTGTCATGTCGCTAGGAAATCTTGGGTACGGCTAGCCGTTGTCAAACAGGCCTCATTAAGGTTGCTGCTTTGGTTCTGTCCGCAAGCTGACTCCATTTTGTTATAGTACACTGTTGCACGAATCAATTCATAGTAAAGATGCTTGGGTATTAATAAACTTTAGAGCCCAGCACGTGAGCCGTGAACCTTTCGTAATGTGGTATTTATAGGTATTCAATAAAACCCAACATTGACGCTCATACCATATTAAATGAAAGGCTGTAACAGACGTACATATGTTTCGAATAGCGATAAAGTTTTACCAGACCCGGGTCACATGTTCCGCGAAATGAAGCTGTGAACTAAATATAAACTACAGTGTTAAAAATAATTTAGAAAATTCGAAACGGAAAAACGCCAAAATAGTTTACTGAAATAAAAGGTAGTAATAAGGTGTCAAGAAAAACTTACGTTTTGGTGAACGTTTCATAATGTGCATTCGAGCAGCTGTTAAAACGAAATGTGTTTTTTAAAACTTTAAAGTTGTTAATTTCTAATGAAAGGAGCTACTTGACATGAAATGTCGGGTGAATACAAGATGTGGACCAAATTTCAGTCCTTTAGGACGCCGGTAAATCGGTTAAAATGATTTCATAAAAGTCGTAAACAGAGTGAGATGAAACACATAGGTTGTTATAAAAGTTGTAAAAAAGAAAGTTAGAATTATGGAATATGGTACTAATAAGTAGTACAATTATTTTTTTTGATATTGACCCCCTCACAAGGGTGATAGGGATGATCAATCGAGGGGACGAATAGGTTCCCTAGCCAAGTGAAGGTACAGGGGCAAGCTGTCCACTTTGCATTTCCACCCATTTAAAAAAGGGACATTGGGCCTTTTATCTCAATTCAACGTGCTCAGTGCAGGTGGTGCCCCCTACGCTTCCTTGTCATCCCTATTTTCGTTTTCAGCGCTCCAGCCAGCGTCTGTCCTTCGATACATTAGCATGGAGAGCTGGGCGATGGATTTTGGAGGAAGAGTGGGGGAAACAAGAGATGGATGGGTGGAAAAAAGGAAAATAGATGCAATATTTATTCGCCATTAAAATTCACTTCAAAAGCAATTTTATTACCATTTTTTCTTATTTTTGCATGAATTCGTTGCATTATTTATGGAAGCTGCAGCCGAAAAACGACGGGAATTGGGTGAAGTGACAGCTTTATACGAGTACAAAAACAAACCTTACATAAACCTGAAGGAGGGAGGTGATCGGAGGGGGTGGGGCACTAAAAGTGGGCAGCAAAATTCGAACACAGGCCCTTATGAAAGTATAAAAATAAGGTAACGAGAAAAGAAAAAAACTAAACGTTGACTAAGATTTTCCCATTGGGAAAAAAAGAGCAAGAGCGAAAAGCAACCTCGTCATCCTATAAAACGATTACATGACAATTCCCGCTACAGTAGGGAAAAATCGGGGGTGGATGACGTCAAATGAAGTGACAAAAATGACTGGGAATAGTGCCTTCCCAGCGTACCCGAAACCGGCCATGTTTTCTATTGGTTCAATTTGTGATTTTTGGCAGATATCGAACGACGAATGTCATTTTGGAAATGAAAAGTTGGTTGTCCGAGTTAATGGTCATCTAAAACAAAATAGTCATCTCAAGATCTGGTCAGGCCGATGTGAAATCTTGACCTGACTTCAGCGCAGAAATTCCACAAAACGCTTTGTCCAGTGAAAAAATTATGATTTTTGAAATTTGTAGTATATCGCACGTGTATTTCTAAAGTCACACAACTCAAACATTGTAAACTTCCGATTTAAGGTGGTATTAAGTCCAGCGAAATGACCTATATCCTCAGAATGAACAACACAGCGTGGAACCTCTCAGTTTCAGCATTATTGGCAGTTGTGTCACTTCTTAAGCAACGGTGCCCTATGGCAAAACGAGTCACAAACATGCTTCCCCTGAAATTGGATAATTTTTGAGTTGCGTAACCTTTGTCAACCATATTTGACTCATCCTAAACTTTCTATTGAAGTTATTTTACAGTGGCAGACGTTTTTTGGGGAAAAAAGAGTTCATATAACTGATGAATGTTTCACGTGTTTCGTAAGCCTTGTCCACACCTAGGAAATATTTCCTAGAAATATGGATTTTGGAAAGATTTCTTCAAAATGTTTTCACATTTCTACTGCAGCATGAAAATATGTTTGGGAAAACATTTCCTGAAACATGTTTCCTTGCAGTAATGTGTAAGCATTTTGAGGAATCTGTTTTCAGAAACTACGTTTCTAGAAAATGTTTTAGAAACTGTTTCTAGGAAATGTATCCTAGATGTGCACAGGAGTGTACAAGGCACCGAAAATGCGACCATTATAGAAAAATGTAAACATCCACAGTATGTATTTAGTCCTTATCATAGTCAGTTTTGGTTGGCCAGTCTCTTACGAGCTCTAATGCCTAGTGAATCAATAATCCGAGAATGAATTCCAGTTAACTTAGATATATATCTCTGATACAAAACACGGCGAATTAACTTTCCAAGTGTATGTCAACATTTCTTCAATACTTGTCTATGAATATGAAATCATAAAAAATGTAGCTTGCGAAAAATGGAGAAAAAAAAAACATCTACAGTATGAATTTAGTCATGATCAGTTATGGATTGCCAGCCTCTGACGAACTCTAATGCATTGTGAATTAATAAGCAAAGAATTTTATAAGCATATTTAAGACGAACCCGTGAAACGAGCCATCCAAATTTTTATACCTAAGTGTGTCAACAGACAT
The DNA here is from genome assembly GCA_034687865.1 of Kryphioiulus occultus. Classification (NCBI taxonomy): domain Eukaryota; kingdom Metazoa; phylum Arthropoda; class Diplopoda; order Julida; family Julidae; genus Kryphioiulus; species Kryphioiulus occultus. The sequence continues at coordinate 4,127 of JAQGAF010004369.1, forward strand.
TTATTCTATACTTGTCTAATCGAATGTGAAATCATAGAAGTAATTTGCGAAATTCAAAAGGGATCTAGCAGTGGAGCACCCTGTATATTGGCTGGAACTTGTTTTCCATTTGATCCACCAGGGTTTGCCATCGCCAGCTCCATAGGCTGCAGGGAAGGGAAGGGAGCTGGAGCTGACATTGCGCAGAAAAGCCAATCAAAAGGAGGAAAGAGCATTTCCATTGTAAACGAACATGCGAATTACAGATAAGGGGTTCCCCGTGCAACTGCATGCCTTGTCTCCATCATACAGAAGGGAAATTAAAAGGAGGCACGGGGGGGGGAGAGAAAAAATATGGAACCAGTGCAGATGAACACCAATGCCAAAAAATGATGAAATCCAATCAGAAACCCACACACGATCCAGCATTTTAAAGAACTGTGAAATAAATTAATTATTTAGCGTTTTTGAAGGTAATGAAATTTGCCATCTAATTAACAATGTTCCATGATAATTTTAGAGCATGCATGGAGAACATGTAAAAATTAAAATTTCAGTTACAGACGAATATAAGTAGGCCTACACATAGAGCAAACATTACTTCTAAGCATAATTTGAAACTTAGTCAAACATCAGCAAAGCAACATTATCGGTAAATGTTCAAGTAGCGAAGTGATTTTCTACGAAATCTCTTCGAACTTAACAACTTCCAAGTACCTTTCATATTTCGTTAAACGCTTCCAAGCATAATAGCACCGAACACGTGTTGGTATGCAAATTGCAAGATCGATACTGTACAATTATGACAAAGTTCTACATTGAGAAATGCCCAGAGATTGTCACGATGTACACGAACACTTTCGTCTGACCTATTTAGTAAAGGTCAAGGACGATTATCGGAAATGTTGACGATCGATTGTATCGTCCATTGGCCAGGCAAATAACAAGATCGCTGGACATACATGTATAAGACTTAAATATCAGGACAAACCGAAAAAGGAATATTGCAGCTTTCAACATTTTGCTTACAATAATGTAATTTTTTAAAGAAAAGAAACTTAAATTGATTCTATTTTTGTAGAATCGCTTTCTTGTCATACACAGCTAAATACTCTACTGTATATAAAACAATAAGCAGATTCAACTTTGGAAAATTGGGACGATCTTCCTCTTTTTTCACCATTTTCACCCCATTTAATAAAGCGTCATTGAATATACATGTATTATGCATAGTATATTGCCATAAATTCCCAGTGAGTCTATTAAAATTATAATTTCATGATTTCATTTTATATTCTGTATTTCATTCAGTGCATTTACTCGCGAGTTAAAAAGTGAGCCAGAGATGACTTCCAAAACTAAAGTCGCCAAGCTTTATTTTATGGCAACGCGCATTCACTCTGCATATAGTTTATATCAACTGTACATTACCACGTCAGTTAATAAAACTTGCTAAATATGATTTTATCGAAGAAGTCAGTGACAGAGCATTCTATGGAATATCCCTCCCCATTTATTCGTTATTAAGGCTCATGATGGACTGAATAATTCATGAACACCCTGTATATCTGATGAGACCAAAAGACGGTTGAATAATCTACATTGCTTAAATGCTAAAACGGAGGCCTTCAATCTAATTATCACCAATTTTCGAGGACCAGAATTGATTTCTGAGCAGAAATACAAGTAGGACATGGTTTCATTTTGCCAAGTTTTGGACGAGGTAAAATGGTAAATAAGCATAACTCGAACATCATATGTTGGTTTTCGTGTTCGTCGTGGCTTCATTCATTATGCATTTGTCTACACGCGGGGCATACCCGAAATTCAATTGTTTCCAATCCATCACAATAGGCAGAGGAGAATCCTGGGGGAATACACAGCCAGATCGCGAAATATACGAAATGTAAATGATTTTTCCCCGCACTTTCTAGCGATAAGGCTTTGCTGAAAAAATTGCATTTTATTGGGCGAAGGAAGAAATTTATTTCCGGCAAAATGCATTTCTTAACCGAGTTGATTCCTGTTTATTTTTGCGCTTCGTTGCCCGGGTGTGGGTTAAAAACCCGGGTCTGGATCCCACAGAAATTGCTCCAGTAATGCCATAGTGATGATGCGAGCGATGAACTGCGCATTTGATTTATTCGCACCTGATCATCATAACGCAATTTGCCATCCAATAAGCTTTTTCTCCGAATTCAAATCGAGTTGAAAACATCGCACTGAGCGCAGGTGGAGATTAATCAACCGGAAATCCAATGGTTTAGAACCATAATTATAGGTCGACGGACGATTTCTCGTTTGTTTACTATCGAACCTCTTGTGTTACGGAAAAAAGTTTGGACCATTATGGACACTAAATGCGCCCTTCAAATTCTTGGAAAACATTAATGGGAAAGGCAAAAAAATGCATTCGAATTACGATCTGGCACAAAAAGGGGTGTACTTCGGTATAGCCTCTGCTCCAGCATAGACTACGAGAAAGTGGGCTTTCCCTAACAGCTCGTAAGCTGGCAGTGATTGCCTGGGGGCAAGGAGCAGGTAAATCAGAAATCACAGGTAAACAGACGTTCAAATATTGTATTCTCAATATTTTGAATCAAAATTTTAGCAAAACTGATGTATTTTACCAATACAAAAACACATATTCAAAAAAAATAAAATACATGAAAAACAATTACGAAATATTTTGCAAAACATGGCTGGCGTATGACGGCTTATAAACCATACAGTCAATGATGATTCATTTCGTCAACCCCACTCTTTCCCTAAGATAAAGACATGGTACTTGAACGTTCTTGAAGAGATACTTAATGGTAATTTCTTAATAAATTCAAACAGTCTTTCAAGATGCCAGTTTGATAGACGCAGGATTCCCCCAGCTTTAGTAACAAAATCCCCTGAGTTCCCAGTCAAATCGAATAATATGGGGAATATAATATGAAATGAAATTATCAAGTACACGATACGTAATCATACGAAAATCAATAGTAGATAACAGCAAGTTTAAATTGTAAATTCATTCAACGTTTGATCACATTCAAATTCTGCTCCTCCCACCAGGGTAAGAAGGCAAATTCAGCAAGGTTTCAGCAGAGTTTTCAACACAATTCCTGATTTTCACCTCATGGCAGTTGAATTTACCATACTTAGTAGAAATGACATAAGGTTGTGTCTTACCTTTTGGAAAGTGTCCACTTCGAGGGCACGACAGAGGGTGTTGTTGTTGTTGTTGCTGCTGCTGTTGCTGCTGCTGTGGCTGAGGTTGTTGCCCCCATTTCACCTCTTGACCGTCTAGGGGCGCAAAGGTAAAGGGTAGAGGAGAGGAAAAGAAAAAAAAAGACGTATGTCAGGAAATGAAGTATCGAGACCATGCACATAAATCAATCCTTCGCTTAACAGCGCATCTTTAGTTTTTAGCTTGACAATTGCTACTTTTTTTCTTCGTTCCATGATCTTTTCATTGGATTTTGCATTTCGGTCGCCTTCGAAGAAACTGAGTGGGCGACAACAATACTCCATTGGTTAATGTTTGCTTTCGTTTGGCGACGAAAATACCAGAACGGATGCTAATGGATCAACTCATCGAAATGCATCATTTTAAAGAAAACTTAAAGAAGACAATTTCAGGCAGTACGTGTATTGGCTGCGAAGCCCAAACAAACTCGCCACAATAGATCCTGGGTAAAATATTTGGGTATACAACAGAATATGCCCCAAATGTACACAAAATTTGCATATGTCAACCCTACTTGTCTAGTAGACAATAATGAACCTGACCAAGCAGTCACAAGTTTGGTACAAGTATTAGTAGGATATTTGCACAGCTCGCAATAGTGGGCTTCTCCTAACAACGCACAGGCTTTGCAGAGCAAATTGCAAACTTAACCTAATATAAGTTAACCTGACCAAACCAAACCAGCTATGTTAAGCAGTTTTTAATACATGCAGCTATTTTCCACTGTTGTGTGGAGCGAGGTAAATTTGTGGAATGCGAAGTTGCTTTTGCTGCGCCCTGTATTGATTAAAAGATGCGCGTATATGCATCAGTCTCAACGGGGTGAAGGTTTGATACACTTAATACCGATGTCGAGGCTAAAATTCTCGTCCGCAAAATTGCATGAACCCAATTTCACGCCAACATTGACACTTACAACACCGCAGTGCTTGGACAGATTGTTGAACGTTAAAACGGTTGCCAACCCAATTCGTGGAATTCATGGACATTTTTATAGGCAAACTACGATGTCGTTCCCCTTTAAAAGTCGCATTGCTTAGGTCATTAGTCTAATCCAGGGGTCAGCTAACGTGGAAAATGACCTTAACCCGAGTGACATTTTAAAAACAAAAAGGAAAACGTAAAGAGCAATCACGACGGTAACAAACCATCATATGGTCACCACTAGTTTCTGAAAACGAAATTCCCTGAGTTGTCCAGGTTTTCCACGGTCATAATCTAATTTTTCGAAGTTCAAAAAATAGATTTCAATTATATAATGTGTCACAATTCTATTGAAAACAGTACGTGGTAATAATAACAAGGAAACGTCTTAGGTGATTTTTTTAACTAGATCTCAAAATGTATGTATTTAGTCAATATTACCAAACAATCCTATCCCAATGATGGATTTTACGAACTAATAATAATGAACTAATACTAATGCAGAATTTGAGAGATATTTTAATAAAAACATGATCACCAATACTTTATTATCACTTTTATGCTATAATATTTCATACAAATTTATATTAACAGAAATTAACTCCATAGACGAGAATTGAATAATAAATTTCCAGAAATAACGTGTTCTAGGTGTAATCTCTCGCAAATGTTTTTCAGAAATACTAACAGCAAAGTCAACACTGATGCAATTTCAACTTTGTTTAAAATAAATCACCAATAATCCATAAAGTACGGTTAGTTTAGGAGCGTCGCAAGCAAAATTTTTCAAAAACTTAATCGCAAATACTAAATTTTAGGGGAATGGTAAAACTGAGTATCAGGCCAATCATTTTTAAGCTGATTTTTCATAAATATAACGAACAAACAATTTTCATACTAAAAAATTCCAGGTTAAGAGTTTAAATTTAACTGAGTTTTGCAGGTTGGATATCACATTTCTTGAGGTTTCCAGGATTTCCTAGTTGAATATAAAATTTCCTGAGGTTTCCAGGATTTACTAGTTGAATATAAAATTCCCTGAGGTACATTTATGTACATATATTTGCGCAGCAAATTCAAATTTTGAAAAATCTGGACAGAAACACGTCTATTTTAAACTACTTTCACCAATGAGCATTTTCGTTGTACAAGAATTCACATGCAAATTTCTATCCAAAGTACATCGAGCTGAGATTTGGTCACTGCTAGGAATTCAGTCAATAAATTTGGGAGCCCCTTGTCAGTGAACCACCCTGTATTTCTGGCCCAATTTTGCGGCTTCGACGCACACGACAGCCAATTTATTTCACCTTTAGCTCGTCTCTGTAATGCCCTACAAACGCAATATGAGGCACGGAGTGACTTTGCTAGCCAGTCTGAGTCTCGACTTATTAGACCTAGCCAATTACGAGTGAAGGGTAGTGGGAGAAAAGGCATAAAGTGCGTGGGGTAAAAACGAGGGGGGTGAAGGCAGGAGGAAGGGGTGGGGGAACATCCCAACCCCACCCATCTAGCCGGATCAAAAGCAAATATCCACCGAATATAAAAACGCATTGCATTAAAACGTCAATAAAGGCAGGGCCTATTCATAAAAAACACATTCATTAACAAGCAATTAATTTAAATTTATGCAAATTCATCAGGAGCGAGCGACCTTTAATCGTCTCTGAATTATCCCCAGCGCAGGGATGACACACCGTTGGAAAAACAATTACTCACGAAACAACACATCCGGGTACTACCGCGATATGAACGCAAAAAACAGCGAAAATACAGGCAGGGGGTGGAGGGAAGATGCAAATTAGCCGAAAATTAAACACGCCCTGGCAGGGCATTGAAAAGTACAGGGGGTGTCCGATAAGTTCACAGAGCCCCTGAACGCGAGCAATCACTGCCAGCATCAGTGCTATGCCAGAAAGACTCGCAATGGGTCAGTGTGACCAACATGCCTTATCACAGCAGTTTAGGAGTGTGCTGAATTTAAGATCACCCATAAAACTAATTTTCGGATTATCATCCTGGAGGTTTTAAGGCCGGGTCATGCCATTAGCTCATAGAAGTTTCCAGGAAATTGATTCAGTCTTTTTTTTATACAGTGTACGTCTCCTTGTACATTACATGTACGTGGGTGCCATTTCATTGTTCGGCAATTGCATTAGCAAATTGGTTTATCCAAACTGGCCTGTTCATCGTCCGCCATAAAAACTGTGCCAACACGGATGACCATCCGAAAAAACCCGTGCCCAAAAAATCATGCCCTTTAAGGTTAAACGCCAAATTTACGCCACGGAAACTGAACATGATTTAAATCTGCCATTAATCGACATCCAAAAAATAAATTTTCAACCCATGAGACATCCGTTAGTTTCGAGATGTTGGTCAGCTTGACATCGATTCGTTTCTGTCAACTGGTATTGCTGCTGACCTCGTCGCTTTCGGATTCGTTTATCAAGCTACCTTAAGCACGTTAAACGCTCAAAAATTGTCTACTGAATCATATCGCTTTAATCATGCTGTTGGTGCCCACTAAACTTCATTTTCCTGTGACATTTCTTCTAGGGTTCAAGTATCTCTGCCTGAAAAACTACAGGGTTCCCCCAGAGATGACATTTTCAACTTCCCTGACTTTTCCCTAACATATCCAGGTTTTAAAGCAAATTTATCTGACCATCTTTACCATTGGGAAGCTATACTGTATCTATAGCTCGTTAAAGATAAACAGGAGATAGAACACACCTTTTCACCAGGAAACAGCATATTGAGATTATGTTTCTTAAATTTCTTTTACAGAATTGCTGGTTATCTCTTGAGTTTTGTGCTACCCAATATGTATCTGTGCAAAACCTGTTATTGATTTGTTGAATTTCCTTGACGTTTTAAAAGTAAATTAACTTTCCCTGACTTTTCCTGATTTGGGGAAATCCTGGCAAATACTACCTACTGTATCATACACAAATCTTGATTTTAGCCTGTGTCATTTCTTCATAGGTTCAAGTAACTGCCTGGAATATTTGAATTTTATGTTGTTGATTTGTTTTTGGAAAGGCTGCACGTGGAGTTGAGCACGTGAACCAGTGCACGTGCCAGTGTTCCTGTTGTCCGTAAAAGGGAAAATGGCAGCTATTGTTCAAGAATGCAGGTGGTTCTAAAATATGGGATTACAATTTACAAATTTTTTCAAGTTCGCAGTTTTGGTGGTTTGAGCTGGTCGTTTTTAAAGTTTGCTGCTGTTTTAATGTGCAAATATTACAGTTTTTCTGAGGAAACAGAGTCAAGAAGATGATGCTACAGTGTACATAAGGTGCTATTCTCGTGAAATGGTACCATGAAGTGAGTTTCAGTTGGGCTGCCAGCAAAAGCAATCAAAATATATAGTCATGGTATAAAATTTCGCATCGCCGCAAATTTTAAAAACCTTTTCATTTATTGGCTTCTGATGGTTCGAGATTTTCCTCCGCGGGTCTATTTGCGCTGCAGCACTCGGGATTTTTATTTCTCGTCAAAAAAAAAGAGAAAAAAAACCACGAATATCAATTTGAAAATTCCTCGTAAAATAAACGGGGCCTTCGCACGCGAATAAACGTAGCGATTTGCGAGTGGAAATAAAGAGCGGAAGAAGAAGAAAAAGAAGAAAAATGTTAGCTCGTAAAATACGGCTTTTTGATTTAGAGGCAAAATTCAAGTAGCACCCGAGTCGAGTTAAAATATACTCGAACATGTCTCGTAAAATACTCTTTACGAAGCCCCATACAGCCCGGTGAGAAATGGCGCCCAATGAGCGAGCAGCGACTATTTCAGCCAGTTTAAACATTCGTCTCAGTTCAGCTTTAAGCCGTTCTTGCGCACTCGATGAGAAATAACAGCCTCTCGCACTGCACATTTAATGTACGCTTTTTTCACCAACTAAGATCTCAACCTCGTCGATAGGACTATTTATTCGTGAAATGCACGCCATTTCGTGTAACCTCCGTGGTTGAGAAAAAACATTTAGACGGGGGTTGGAGTCAAAAAAGAGCAGATTTCTCGCTTTTTCCCTGAACGATACATCCGCTTTAAGGTGTCTGAAGATTTCACATGCAACGTTAGTATTTAGAGAAACGTGCCAGATTTACAATCCCAATAATACATTTTCGCCCGATGCGCACCCCCATCCATTGTTCTTGGAGTACATCTGTATGCTACTTTAGAGACATTGGAATCTAGACCTGACAGGCTCCAAATTTGAAGTTTCGAATTTGGAGCCTGTGCTGGCCAGGTAACATTTTGTTATCAAACATAAAAAGTCTCCAGACAACACCAACAAATTATATTCCCCAGCCACGTGCTTCTACAAGTAATTCTACACTCATGACATATCGCAACAATTACACCGCACGTGTGATCGTTACAGAAAGGTTTCACTGTATTCTCTACAGGGTTCCCCCAGATATAATATTTTCAACTTTCCTGACCTTTCCCTGACTTTCCTAGGCTTTAAAACAAATTTCTCTGACCACGATGGCCATTGAAAATGCAAAAATATGACATGCCAATATATGTCATGTCTTGATTTTTGGGCTAGCCAATAACTAGGTGTGCAAAATGTGTTGAGTTTCCCTAACTTTTTAAAAGTAAATCAATTTTCCCTGAATTTTCCAGGCCGTTTCAATTTCCCTGACTTTTCCAGGTTTCCCAGGTCTGAGAGAACCCTTCTCAAGTACATGACAGTACGGTTCTCATGGACCTCCAGTTAGAAATTTCAAGGCAGTGCTGGCTTTAGTATCACCTAACTGTACATGTATATGGGTAAAGATTACGCATGTATCGAGCTAACAAAACCATATTTAATGTCACTACAGTAGCGTCATTCGCTTATCCGGAGCAATAACTGCTCGTTTTGTAATTATAAAGAAAGAAAGAAAAAATAAAATGTCGAGTTCATGTGCACTAAAAGTAAGAAAGCACTTTTCTTCATACACAAAGCAAGGGCGAATGTTTGACAAAAATTAGCAGGCGCTTCAGTCAAAGTTAACGGAAAAACGTCCAAAGAATCAAACGTTCAACGTCGCTTTTAATTAATTTATTTTAATTGAGAATGGGAAACGATGCAAAAACACTCCAAATCTGAAGAAGACGTGTAGGTTTAAGACCGAATTCATATCCACATACATGCATTTTTTTTCCGAACAAGAACGATGAAAAAGGAGAAGAAAAAATCCTGTAAATGCCATCTGAATGCGACCGACGTTTACCCCTCTTTTTGTACTCGACATACAGAAAATGCATGCTGGGATAGCATTTTCTTCATCTTTTCATCCCCTCGTTTTCTTTTTGCCCCACATCTTCACGTACGGTTCGTTCGGCAATGTTGTCTCTTGCCGTTTAAAGGGAAAGTGCATGCGGCTTCTTCTCATGCTAATTATCGTCAGCTCTCTCGCAGCACTGGATTAAGCGATTTATCTCCTTATAAATTCGGAAATTAAGAGGGGACGAATCAAAAGAAGAGGATTTCCAGCCAGGCTCTATAGAACTGGGTATCTGTAGCGAGCGTGAGATTAAGAGCGCTTTTCAAATTAGGCGCTGCATGAAGTGCAGTTGCTCAAGTGTAGTTCGTGCTCATCTATCCACTTCTGTCCGCCATTACAACTAACCGGAAGTTGTTTGGTTGTAGCAGGAAGCAGCAACAAATTGCACGTTTTGTCACCTTTTTTGAATTTTCTATCAAAAACAAAAGTCTTAAAGTGATGATGACATTTTAGACCTTTCAGTCAATTGCATACAGCTTGGAATAAATGCGGATGTTGTCATCAACATGATAGATGGAGTGAATAAATTTCAAAATGCAAATTCAAACTGAATGTCTACGGTTGCTGAACTAATCCGAAATACTTTTCAAGGAATTGATTTTGTGCAAATATGCTGTATGAGATATGCGTAATAAGTTATGGAAAATTACGTCTATGTGGGAATACACAGATTGTCACTATCTGTTTCGCAAACCAAGCTTTATTGTGTTCCAGAACACAAGAGAATTTGCTTCAAAAGCCCACTACTACCAGAGTGACATGTAGCGAGAATGAGATACAAAATGGCCGCCCACTTGCGTTCCCAGGATGAAGAAATCCACTGTGGGATGTCATGCCATAGAGCCTGCAACATTTCGTTGACAAAGCAGGGCCATACATGGAATTTTAAGTATTCCAAACAAATTCTCATATATTCTGGAGCACAAGAAAGTTTACTTGGTTTGTTTGTTTGTTTATGGAATTTTTAACGTTGGCCTATTTTCGCACCTATTGGGCCCATCACCAACGCCAGGGG
>JAQGAF010004370.1:0-14566 GCA_034687865.1 Kryphioiulus occultus
TACTAAATTGGGAACATCACAAATTGGCGACTCAATTACGTATAATGCATTGTTCAATGTATTTCGTAATGCATTGTTTAAAGGAATGTTAAAATACATTGCTGTATGCATTTAGAAATGTAGTTGCTGTGAATGTCTTGCCGCAAAATACATTTGCAATATACATTTCCCAATTTGCATTGCATTTCCTTTTCATGTGGGTGTCTGACAAATGATGGTCTTAACCAAAATTTAAGCTTAAATAACAGAAAACAACGACCATCCTACCATTAACACAACAGCTCCCACTACATATAGTAGTGGAATTTTCTTCAGAACTGTCTGACAAATGATGATTTTAGCACAAAATTAAATAACAGAAAACAACGACCCCTCCCATTACCATCAGCCCACACCCTATTACAATCATTTATAAATATGATTTTTTTCTGAAATGTATCAAAATTTGGGTCACAAGTGCACATTAAAATATACTCATAGGTGGACTTTTTTTTGAAAAAACTGCCTGACAAATGATGATTTTAACTTGAATTTAAATCCTTAAAGCCAATGACACCCCTTGAGTGTCCCCAATGTGTCATGAATTCTCCAAGCTGACAAGAATGAGAATTCCATGCAAATTTTAAGCCCCAATTGGAGTCAAAAAACTGGCACGTGCCACTGTCATCCACCCCGTCCACTAATCGAGATTTACGTCCTAATCCTGCGTCGCTCTTAAGCCGAAGCAATAAACATGTCATTGCACCAGCAAGGACTCCATCGTCGAAGAGTAGCAAAAGCCATTTCCGCCTCGCATGCTGTCAGGGCCCTTATTGCCCTACCAACCGTGATGGCAGGCTTAGGGCTCGACACCCTCCGCCGCTAGGTGGCCATTTTTTCTGATTACCAAGGTTTAGTTCGCATGGCGCTCAGCGTGAGTAATGCCTTCTGCGCACTGATGCGAACTATCATGGCTCAGCCCATCGTGCTCGAGGGCCAAGCATAAACGACGTCAGGGGTCGTGCAGCACCTCAACAGTCTTCTCTTTTGGTTGAAACGTCACCTTCTTCAACGATGCTGGCAAAAAAGCAAAGCTGCAGTAATTCCATCAATGCTTCTGCAATGGTATATCAGAACAGCAGCAGCTCCATCAATGCTTCGACGTTGGAATTCTCTTCCAAAGGACAGCCTTAAGCTTCAAGAAATTCAATTTGACAATGTCTTGGTGGTACCCACCGAATCTTAATTTGGGTTGATGGACTACACCCCTCTACCACATGGTATTAAATTACTGACAGTAGGGTACTGAGTTGAATTGAATTCCTGTGTTTTCAAAATATCTGTTCGAGAATTTTGTTTCTCACTACAAGGCCATTATGGACGTGTGTTTAAATGCTTCGCGAGAATAAAATTTAGTGAGCTTTGGTAGCCATAAATTATTCGCCCCATTTTTACTAAGGCTTATAATGGGGTGTAAAATTTATCAACAGTAGGGATTGCACTCTTCAGATCACATTATAGCAATATACAATGCAATAGAGGGGAGTTTGTAACATGGTTAATTTTGACATTGGCTGCAAGATTTCCAATGTTTTCCAACTTGTTATCACCATTATCAAAACGTTTTTCTGAAGCTATTTTGCGAAGTGATGGTGCGCAGTACACAAGTACAATAAAAGCTCACTATTTCAGGTGGGTCGCTCATGACCTGCATGACTAATTTTATTGCGATAATATAATACCGATTTCACCTGTCGGATGAGTCATAACGAGGACAAGTCAGGTGGTGATTATTTGACGATAACAGGCGTGGGCCAATCATGACTAATAAAAAGTGCAGTAGTCTCGGTTAACAACATGTCGTTCCTCAAAAATGTTCTGATATTTTTGGAACACCAAGCTGAAGTTTTATTGTGTTTGAGAGAGATTCTACTATTGGAAGTTGTACTTTGGCATAGCACAGAATAACAGAATATTGTACTACATAGTCAAACTTACTAAGATAGTCATGCTGACAGATAAGCTTCGGTCTTTGTTTGTCCCATTTTTGGGCTTTGCCTAAATTTCCTACTTTTGGGAATTCTAAAAAGTAAATCTTTATTTATATTTGAAACATAATAAATAAATACTTGGCGCGTTTTTTGTTTCTGACTTCTGTATTAAAACTTGAGTGACTTTCTCAAACAGATAGTCGACCGTTTTTTAAAAAAAATACTAATGTCAGTAAATGTGAAATAAATTTAGCTAGCATACACGCGTTTTATTTGTAGTTTTTTGGGGCATTTTTGACTATATCTCGCACAATATTTATCAATATCTTTCTTTTGACCTTCAGTATTTGCAGTACAGATACCAGTTCATACAATTCGGAATGTCAGGACGACGAGGAGATCGCCCTGGCCATGCAGGCGGCCGAAATTGCTAGTCGACAAGGGATGAGGGCCAGATTCAAGGATAGCCATGATCTCGTACATCGCCTATTCGTTTGTATTTCAGGTAGTTAACTGCAGTCGATTAACCAGTTTCCAAATTTTTGAAATTTTTTTGCTGATAATCAGTTTTTCTTCCTTGCTCGACTCAGGAGTGGCTGACCAATTGCAAACCAGCAATGCCAGCGATCTTCGTAACATTCTCAAGTGTGTCTTCGAGATGAATTGCTCACAGCCGGCGGACACGCCCATCAGCACGTCCAGCACTTGCCCCTCTTTTCCCGAGCTGACCGAGGAAAGGGTCAGCATTGAAAGTGCCGAGGAAGCCAGCGAACGCGAGGAAAGCACGACCATAAGCGACTACAGCCCCTACCAAGGTGGGTGTCCACGTTGTAGACCGTTGATTACGCCTTCTCTCCGGCCTTTTTCTAACTTCCGTTTTCCTCCCTCGCAGTAGAAGCGCCGTCGTGGATTCCGGACATCCTCGCGCCGCAGTGCATGTCTTGCAAAGCTCAATTCAACCTCATCCGGCGCAGGCACCATTGCCGAAATTGTGGCAAAGTAAGTTATAGCTCTCATTGCCAAGTTTTCCGGATTGGAATATTTTTTAGAATCTAATTTATTTAAAACCTCACAAGTAAATGTTGAAAAACGATTAAAAATGTATGTTTTTAAGGTTTTCTGCGGCCACTGCAGCTCCAACTTTGTTCCTCTACCGCGGTTTGGCCTGACGAAACCCGTGCGTGTGTGTGGAAACTGCTTCATTTACCACGTGACCCCGTTCGTCATCGCGGCTCAGCAAGATTGACCCGGCGTTTTTGACAATTGCGGAGCCGCCAGAGGACGGATGCGATAAGGACACCTTTTTACGATGGTCAGATTGTAAATCCTGTAAATATGGTCGCCGTGTACATTAAGGACGAATGATAAGTTGGCCACGGTAAGGAAAATCCTCTCGGGAAGACTACGCGTGCGGGAGGACTAAAATTGAGACTTTGATTAGATGCCACGTGGCCTGGGTTCGGTTGTTTCTCTTCTTCTATCCTTGGTGCTTTTTAATTGTGTCGTCCCGAGCTAGTGGGAGGAACGAGTTGTTGCAGCATTTTCTATCGAATCACCCGTTTGCATACCACACCTATACCCATGTGAAACTGAATGCGATAAAATCACACGTTACCGTTATCGTGCTGGCTTTGAGTGTCCTTGACGCGTTTGTCTTTTAGAAATGTCCGAATTCACAAGATATGGCAAAGATCTTGTGAAAAACAAGCAAGCGGGCAGAATTCTTGTGTTTTTTAAAAGCTAGGAAACTAGGGCTAACAGTAATCAGTCCAAGAACGAATCCGGAAACACCAAGAAGGTAGGCGAACATTTAATTTCACCAATAAATATAAACTTTGTGATAATCGAAAAAAATTATGTAATGGTTTTATTGACAGGTAAACACGAAGACTGGTGATGAGCCATAGTCAAACCTGAGTGTTGAACTATGTAGAAAAGTCATGAAGAGCGCTTTTGAACATCAGTAATGTTGAGCATTAGTTGAACAACTTTAAGATCAGGTAAGCACTCAGTATCTGCAATCTAAGCAATTGCTATTACCTGGGGCCAAATTTTGGACTTTCACAACATTGTGTTTTTCTCTAGTTGCGTGTTTTAATTGGTTAGTCACGCCCATCGCTGGAAAACCTAATTTTGAAACAGCCAATTAAAAAATGCAACCTGAGAAAAACTCAACGTTGTGAAAGTCTAAAATTTGGCCCCTGAGCAGTTTCTTTTCTTGCTTGCCAATCCTTTCATGAACACCAAAAGTAAACAATTGCCTAGAGCATTTCCATATGGAGGGAAATGTTGAAAGTTTTAGAAACTGATTTTGGGAAGGATTGGGACTGGTAACAACATTGGCGAATTCTCTCAAGTATACTTTGAGATATTTTCACATACATTTACCAACACGATTGATGCTCCAAGAACTCCAAGAGACTCAAGAAAATCTTCGTTAAGTACGCATTCGCTTTATTGTGCAAGCGGTACAAAAGTGATGGTAGGAAAAACGCATTTCAAACTGATGCCTGGGATAAATATAGGAATGTAAGAGCTATAAATGAGTAGATCAGAAAGGTTCCTTCCAGTATTTCATGGTTGACTAGTTTACGATAACTTCTCTCAATTTCGTGCTGTTCCAACAGGCTTCAGACGATGGCGAGACTATGCTGCAAATCGCCCAATTTGATTTTGTTGCTTTTAGGGCGAAATTCGAGACTCGTCAGTTGAGATGCCTACCACTTTCTGAGTATCAAAAAAATAATTATGCAACTCTGACTTCTGAATCTTTTGAATAGT
This sequence comes from Kryphioiulus occultus, assembly GCA_034687865.1. Classification (NCBI taxonomy): domain Eukaryota; kingdom Metazoa; phylum Arthropoda; class Diplopoda; order Julida; family Julidae; genus Kryphioiulus; species Kryphioiulus occultus. The sequence continues at coordinate 4,752 of JAQGAF010004370.1, forward strand.
ACGGCATAGTAGAATTCAGAATTCGCCAGTGTTGTGAAATGGAAAGGTTTCGTGAGACTACAGCTAACTGCAGAAGGACCCATTCCGTTTCTGCGTGTGGCTGTCTTGCTTTCAGGAGAAAATGGGTTTGACGAATTTAAAAACTGGTCACAACTGTACCACCCTTGTCTCTTCTTCGTTTGCTAAATTTAAAACTAGATCACCGTTGCGGTTCCCGTTATCGGAGGTTGGTGTGTCAGCCGCATCAGCACCATCGTGCCTTTGAATGTCACATGGTGCCTCCCTTATTCAGTGGGTTTTGGCGAGATTTTGAGCACTGAAACTTTGTCATTCGTAAGGATTCCAAATGTTTTTTTGGCAAAAGTTGAGTGGGCTTCAGATGGCGCTTGGCTTGGAGGTGGCCTTTTTGAGCGGCTTCTGGACCACGGTGTACACGTCGTCGTTCTGCAGGAAACGCTTGATGTCCTCGCGCTCCTCCTCCGTGGGCTCGTCGTAGTCGTGTAGCGCGTCGGGCCTGGCAGCCGCCTGGTCTGCAGGCGGCGTCTCGACCTCGGGCGCCACGAATGTGTTCAGCCGACTGTAGATGTGGCCATCCGGCGACTGTACGGGACTGACTGGAACCTGCGCTGCTGCGAACGTGCACAGATGGTCATAGCTGTTGTCAGCTGCAGGACGCTTGGTGGGTAGGATCTTCGGCGGCATCTCCTTCTTGGTGGGCGACCACATCTCGGCCACGTTGGCGTACTTGGTGGTTGGTGACGGTGGGACGATGGCGTAGGAGCCCAACTCCTCGTACAGCTCCGGCGTCTTCTCCTCGTGGATGTTGTCAGTTTCGCGAGCGAACACCTTCCAAGCCTCCACTCGCTGTTCTGGCACTGCATAGGTGGGCTCGACGGGCAACGGTTGGCTGCTAGAGCTCTCTGCTAGCTTGGCCCTGGCGATGCTGGACAGCTCGAAGCGAATGGGCTCGGAGTGTGTCTCGGAGAGGCTGCCCTGGGAATTGAACTTGCCCTTGCGGGGTGGCTTGGCGAAGGGCGGATGTGTCTTGTTGCGCGACAGGACGCGGTCTAAGATGGTTTTGCTCTCCTTGGGGTCGACGACCCGTAGCTTCTCCATCTCGCTGGCCAGTGCTGGCCCCGGCTGCGACCTGGACTCGAGACTGTCATCGGCCGACGGCCAAGAGTTGGTTACGCGGTTCAGGATGATGCCAGGTGTGAGTAGCGCCGCATCCTCCTCTTCCCGCTTCAGCGTCCTGGTGTTGGCCTGCATGCTCTGGAAGATGGAATTGGACTCTGTCGTCTCGAAGGTGAACGTGCCCTCGCCTGTGGCGCACTTGCGGCCGGCCTCGAAGGTGAACGTACCCTTGCCGCGCCCGTAGCGTCGGATGTGGCGGTAGGGCCAGGCAACCAGGTACTTCTTGCCGTGGATGCTGGCGCCTTCCTCCAGCAGCACCAGCTGGATCGGGCTGACCACCAGCAGGTACTGGCCGCCGCTGGCCAGCCCACAGGCCAGTGAGGACTCTGATTCCACCACGCGGACGAGGTAGGCTTGGGCTGCAATGGAAGAATGGATAAGGTGTCACAAAAAACTACATTTTTTCTGGTAGAACTTTTCATGCGTTAAATAGAGGGAAATTCCCATCTGTCAGAAACTGTCACTATGGGCCTCCGTAAGTTGTTGATATAAAAGCGCAACATCACAACGAGTGGAGATGCGTGCCCAAACTGAACTTAACATGAGTACGTTTAGAAATCGGGGCACACTGGGCTAGCTAATGCATGTTTTGCAGCTGCAAATGTCGAAATCGGGCCACCCCGCGGTATCGAATGCATTTTTTGCACACTTACAATTGCCGATAAACATGTGAAAGGAGCGACATCCATCAATAATCTTTTAACCCAAGAAATTTCTTCGCGAAAATAACATGCGTACCAAGTTTCAGCACGCTAGGGCGGTAGTAAGTAATTTTAAAATGCATTCATAAGTGAAGCAAACCAAGTTAATATAAAGGTTGTAATAAACGACAAATGTTTGGTAAAAACGTGTTGCTGCAGAAGTATTTTAAAAGCCTAAGAACTTACGCCCACCAAAGGATCCGTAAATCTGGTTTTCCTCCTCCGCACTGACCGGAATCCCCTTGGATTGCTGCGATTCTCCGCTGCCGTAAGTGAGCAGCGCAGGCGGTGTGGCAGGCCTTAGGTCCCGTCGTTGCCCGCCCGTGAACGCCACCTGCTGGAAGGCGAGGACCCACTCGGCCAGCTCTTGCGTTGTCTCCGCGGAAAACTGGTGCAGCTGGCTCTTGGTGATGACCTGGAAAATGACGAGAGACGTCAAGTCTCGGCAACAAATGCATAAAGAAAACTTTGCAGCGATGGTTTTTGGCACTTGACCTCAAATACGTTCTGTTGGTTTTTCAGCGGCGCCTGTGCCACCTTGATGCATTCATTGAGCGCGATCATTTTCCTGGATTTCGAGTTCTGCTTGAAGGCGTCCTCGCTGTCGAAGACCTCCACCCGCTCGATGCCGTTGCTGCTAGCATTGTGGAGGGCGTAGTACTTCTTCTGCCAAGTCCTCTGGAGAAGAATAGAAAAACGATCTGATTACAAATGTTGCTGCTACCAAAGCTGTAGCTGTATGCCACCAAGAAAGGTTTTTGCTGCAGAGATAAGGAATAGTACGAACTATTCTTCAAAGTGATTGTATTTCTTGGGCATTGCTATTCTGCTCCTACGAAATCTCATCAGAAACTCCAAAGCAAACCCAGTTATCGCATCTGTTCGTGTTGCTTTTAAATTTTGTGGTTATTCAATTAAGAGGTTGACATCACGTAATTGTTGAACATTTACGTGCCAAAGTTTGATAACCTGAATTTGACAACGCCAATTCTTGAGTCTCTCCAAGCAAAACACTAATTCGCCAAGTTCTGAGGGCAATATAGACAAAAAACAATGCAATTGAAATGGAAGAGGATTTAAATTTTCAAGAATTTGAGATTCTGACACCCTGTAGGCGAATCTGCTTGCAAGTTCCTGCCAGCGTCTTGCTTAGCACAGGAAGTCCGAGTGAATCATAGCTGATTATCCTGCTCCTACATCCCTTGCCAGTGCGAAACGCCGATCCCGAGGTGAAAACCCGTATAATTAAATGACACTTTCGACAATAAGATTCTGGCAAAGCTCATGCTTCAGAAACGAACTTAAGGACTTTGGTATTTTGACTGGGCCTCGACTTCCTCTTCAGGACAGTCTCTGGCGGGTTGGTTCCGTTTTTGGTTCATCGAAAGCAAATCAGCGTTCCGCATCGAGGAGCACATTTGCACCCTGCCCGGCCCTAAAAAAATTGGCGATTTTTTGCCGATATCTGCGAATTTTTAGAGCAAGAAACGATGCGAGAAAAATAACAAATTCGCTTTGGTTTTGCCCACAATATCCGAGAGCGCTGGCCAGTTTCTGAAAAGTCAGTGACCAGTCAAATTTCCCATTTAAATTAATAACTGTGGAATGAACGTATCATTGGATGAAGACCACTAATTCGATTATGTTTTTGCGTTGTCTAAATACGGTGGAATCTTTTCAAAGTATTCAGCGTTTACTCAAGGAGTTTGACGTTTCATGAAACTACCACTTATTTATGTTAGCTAGAAACAGTGCCATATGGTGACGGCTAGGGCCAACCAAAAGTTTCGACTATCCAGCATTTCCTATGCCCCGGTCCCGTGATTGCATGTCAGATAACTGGGGTTCTACTGTAAGTTCGACGATTATGAGGTGGTTCTAGTTTCTAGCAAATATTGAAATTATACATAGTGAACAAACATTGTAAAATTTTTACATGCGATCGTCTCGAATGATGTAATAGATACGTGCATACAGATCCGGGAGGATGTACTTTTGTGAAAAGTCGATAGAATGTAGGCTTACAGATTGAGCGGAAGGGACTGAAGGGTAAATGTGACCAATTTTAATAGATCGCAAATAAATCTCCTATTCAAAAAATTTAAACTTATCCTACAATTTGCAAAGATATGCCACGTGCAGGGTAGGGTGTTGGAATCTATACAACCAATTTATACAGTGTACAATCCTATAGCAAGATGTCAACAAACATGATGCTCCTAACCAATCCTAGGAATGTATTACAGATGCAAACATAGCAATAAACAGCTAGGACATCTCGAATTCCAATAAGAGCACATATACAATGCACATAATTGTCTAGCCATTCCTAGGAATGGAGTACAGCTGAAAACATGCCAATAAACAGCTAGTACGTATCGATTTCCTATAATTGGAGAGCAGATATACCAACATGCCAATATTGGTATAGATATACATAATCGTCTAGCCATTTCTAGGAATATATTACAGATGCAAGCATATGCCAATGAACCGTAAATATCAAATACCGATAACTGGAGAACATATACGTGTATGCCAACATGCCAATATTGGTACAGACACCTCGCATGTCTAGGAATGCAGATTTCACCCACCACCACCCATAATATCGGACTTCGACCCTTGACCCCCGAAATTATCTCACCCATTTTTCGGCCTTATACTGGCCTTATACTGGCAACAACACAACTTATCCCAAAAAATCAACAGTTTACATGTACGACGTATGCGCCATGGGATGATGGGGTTACAGGTGTTTATCGGCTCACCTTCAGCAGCTTGCCCTGGGGCGGCGTAAGCAGGTGGCCGTGCTTGAAGGGTCGGTCCTCCTCCATGGTCCTGGTCCTCATGGGGCGCAGTTGGTACCGATTTCGGGTGGCACGTACCCCGTCCCGCCACGAACAATGGCGGCGCGTCCGGTGACGGGCCGAGCAGAGGGTCGAGCGACGTCGGCGTAGGCCCAACGAGGGGCGAGGGTTTCCGGCGAATGCGGCGGGACGGGGGAAGGAGAGGAGGCCCGAGGCGGGTTTTTCGCTTGATACTCGGGCGTGGTCCCACGTGTTGCGTTGCCGTCGGGTGGCGCCGTCATCGGTCGGGCGCCATTTTCGAACGTGCACAGGCTGGTGACTGAAGAGTTTAGTTGGATCGGATTTCTTGCTTCGTTGTCGAGTTTTTTGTCGCTTTTGTTATTATAACCGCGAAATTTGTTGTGTACCGTAACTGAGGCGTTTGAAAGGGCACTGAACGGTATGTAAGGCCGCAAATTCCACCGCCTGTTTATGAAAAAATGAACAATATGACAAAATCCGAAATCGAATGCGTGTAGTGACCTATTGGATTCTCGTTATTTTTATTACAACTTTGCAGAAACTACAGTAGGCACATTAGACAGTTAGAGAAATTTCGTACGAAATAATATAAATACGAAAACGAAATCACATTTCGTAAGTACATGCCCTTTTTCGTATTTCTTAAAAACAGTTAGGGAAATTTCGTACGAATATACCCCAAATCAGATCAGTAATAAAGATGTGTGACCATACATATAGTTCTGCTCTATCCCTATTAGTTATTAACCATCAATAGGGATTTATTTTATGAAAGTTCCCATTGCCGTGATCACAATGTTTTCTACGCATGCGCACCTTTTATTTTCGATTATTTCGTGTGAGTACACATTTCACACGAAATCATGGCATAGATTTCGAACGAAATATGAAGTTTTCTTAACATTTCGCACGAAGTTTCTCTAACTGTCTATTATGTGAGCAGTGTAAGAATTGCTGTTCACAGGTAAATTTAAAGAAGTATAGTTATAAACGTACCTGCATTATATTAAGTACATTACATAAGGTCATATACTGTAACAACAACAAAAACATTAAAAATAAAATCGGCTTTTTTCATCGCAAAAACGGTGAAACATCGATTATCCGACACTCGTTTAACTGTCAGCGTGTCAACGACATATGAAAGTCACCGAAATAAATTTTTTGAAAGGAAAGCGAAATACATGTACTTGTATTTTCACGCAAAAAATGTTTTTGCTGTGGTCAGTTATATAAATTATGTAATGTACGTAATATGATACAAGTACATTTACAACTATACTACTTTTAATATACCTGTCAACAGCGATTTTTATACTGTTCACATACTTTTTCTGCCTACTTACGTGGGAGAAGATTAATTTTGCAGTTATGATAATATGAGAAACGCAATTGACAATTTCTTTTGTTCAAGTCTCTCGCTGTTGTGCATCGACGCTCATAGATGGCGCAGCGATGACGAAAAGCTCTAAAAAACATAATTTAGTCACGGTTCTGTACGATTTTCAGACTTGGAAAAAAGCTGAAATTTCTCCCCATTTGGACACAAGATGGCGTTGTTTGATCTATTTGAAATCCCCCACGCTGGTAGTTGACCACTTTTTGGCGCAAGATTTTGAAAACCCCACCCCTGTATTCAGCCAGAAATTAATCACCTGAAAATAAATCCCAGACCGTGACATAAAACATTTCTCACCGCCCCCGATATGACCCATTTCGGAAATAATTTGGTACAGCAGTTACAATTAGTTTTTTTATTAAAGACCCTTTTCATGAAAAACACGACAATATCAAAATAGTATCCCGTAAATTCGCAGCTTTCTGCAAAGCGTAAAAAACAACTAATACTGATTCACGCTTAACTGAGAAATTTCCTGCAATCGATTGGCGTCCCTAATAAATACGGTTCCCAATTCCATGTTGTTGGGTCAACGAAGCATACTTCCAAAAACAATGTAGAAATACTGTGATCTAGGAAAAGCTTGAGATGCTTTTTTCGAAAAGACGTTGAATGGATTTTCCTCTATTGACACGTATACGAGGTGTATTCCAACAGCATCCATATTGATGAAACCCATGAATCCCACGTGTTGTCCTAGAACACGTTTACGTTTACCACATATGCCCTACTTGATCCGTACAATCTTGAATTCAAACTATCGTAACTACGCAAAATACACTTATGCATGATATTAAATTAATTGACAATAATTGTCCAATGTCCATTTACACAGAGGGGAGGATGAAAATGAAATTTTTTTGGCCGTTTTGGAAACCTGAACTTGAAAATGATAAAACTTAATTGCCAACATTTTTTGATCAAGACTGACTTGATTTTAGGTAAAACGGAAGATTTTATGAGGATGCTTTTATAATGTATGCCGTGGCATGTGTAGGATTGAAAATTGGATTCTGAATTTCGAAAACGGCCATGATGAATGTGTGTGGTTGATTGGAAGTCGAATGACCTTCTTCTGTAAATGCTTTGGTTTTTGTTTTCACAGAATTCCCATCATGCCAAATGCAATATAAATAGGCGTCAAAGCTACTTGTCGTCTGAAAATCGACGACTGCAGCGCTTGACCACACTGGATTCGTAAAACCGCAGATTTTTGCGAAAACTACGTGTTCGCAAGGCAGGTGAGGTACGTCTGGAAGGGTGTGATGACTTTGTCTACGATATGGACGACCCCATTTTCGGCTGGGATATCTGCCCTCGATATCCGTACAGCACCGTTGACGTTGTCGAAACGTCCTGAAAGTCAACAGAATTTTAGGTGAGCAAAATTCATAACATTCTTTTTTGAAAAGTGTTCCTGCAGTATGTTGTGATCTTTGGTATACTTGGCAGTGGCCTTTGAATCGTTCCAAAATTCCAGATTCATTATAAAATAAACTGGAGTATTGGCTTCTTTTAAAATAGTTTGTCTTGGTTTTGTAAAAATCTTTATGTCAAAATCTTTCAATAATGTTTGTCGAATTTTCGACGTGACTAGTTACACTGTATTATGAAAATGATATTTGTTAGGGTCTTTATAAAACAATATTAGAGTTGGAAAGCTTACTTGAGTAGCCGTCTGATACCATTCCGACTTGAAGAGGGGCTCCAAAACTGGACAATGTGTCCAACCATTGGCCATCTGATAAGCCAGCGCTGTAGTAGGTTCCAGGCACAATGTGATAAAGGAAGGCCTCTGAAAATGGAATCACAAAATGAGTTCTTTCGATGTTTCTTGAAAATTCCTTATTTTTTTTATCAGAAAAAAACATCAATAGTAATACATTATTATGATAAGCAATATTTTACGAGTTTACTGAAAATCATCGACAGGATTTCCAGTTTCGATTTATTTCTGTTTTCTTCAGGAATTCACCATGCCATATCCTTTATCAAACATGAAAGTTATCACGTCTATGTATAAAATGGTAGCATGCAGTGTCTAAACACCTGACATGGGGTGGTGTATTCCTGAGTGAAATTCCTCCCATTTCCTACTAGAAAACCCCACTTCCCGCTTATTGTTGCTTGAACTTATCAGTGCAGGCCGGAATGGTATACTACATTTTCGTTGTGGAGCATCTGAGTACCTTTAATGAGAGTCTGGTTCTGGATCAGCTGGTCTCTTTGTTCGGCTGGAATAAGTCCGAAAGCTTCTGTGCTGGGTAGGAACACAGTAAAGGGCCCATTCTCTGTGGAGATAGAATTGATAAGTAGACGCGAAACAGTAAACCAGAAATTTTAATTTAGGTCTTACCTTGCAACTTGTCGTAGAGTCCAGCGATGGCCAGTACAGTGCTGATGATGTCGAATGGCTGGCAATTGGGCTGATTGATAATCCCCAAAATGGACGTGTTGGCGATGGGGAAAAGGACTCGGTCAATCACGTGGATGACTCCATTGATGATGTACTGGTCAGGACGGGTTATGATGGCGCCATTGACTGTGGCGATCTGGGAATGGGTTTTGAGACGGTGATGAAATTAAATTATTGCAAAGACGAATTATTGTTGAAAAAAAGTATTGAACCAAATGTGGCTAACTGGCAATTTGTCCAGTTTTGGCAATAGCAATCTCACCTTCTTGTAGCCCAGTTGGTACAGGTTGATTCGCACCTTCTTGGTGGCCATGGTGGGCAGGAGGAGGTCGTTGGTGAAGTGTCTTGTGGTGATGGTGTCCGGCACCAGATGATACAAAAGCATGGTCTTCATCAGTTCTGGTCTCTCGGCCGCTTGGTTTAGGACGATTTTGGGCAATTTGGTAAAGGCCTCGTCGCTGGGTGCGAAGAACGTGAATGGCCCTATGAGATGACAAGCCAATAGTTAGGGAGGGATATCAGCTTGTTGCCTTGGAGTGGGTCAATTGAGCACCCTCAATGAAATAATAAATCTAACACAAAGATTTCATTTTCTCGATGTTAGTTTTAAATTATTTTTTTCTTATACTTCAATGTTTTTCTCTAATTATCAAAGCATCACTTTTTAATCAATATAAGTAGACGAATATAAGTAGCTTTTCTGGTCCAGAAACTTGCCCTCTTGAATTATTAAAGCATTTTAATTTGCACCTGCGTTTTCATAATGGTACTTTATGTAAACATGCAATTTATTTGAAAACTTATACATGTACACGTTTGGGCAGTTTGTGAAGTGTTAATTTTTTTAAATTTCGAAATCTTGTAGTAGCTTACACTGTTAACAATGCAACAGAATGTTTCTATATGGCAAAATTTATTCTGTATGTTTTATAAATATCAAAACTGATTTTTATTGCCTTTCAGCATCAAGAACAAACCGAGATGAAAGCTTTGGTGTAATCGTATGCGTCTAGCAGAAGAGCGCCATATTGCGACTCATCCCGGCGCCCCAAGATGGCGGCCCCCAGCAGTTCCATTTCGTTCGAAAGTAGGAAAAAAGCGAATTTTGGAAATTTTGGAAAGGGAAAGGATGCAGGTTAGCGTGGATTATTTCCTGAGCACTCAGGCGACAAAAAAACACTTAAAAACAGCTCCTTTTTCAATAGGACACAGAGACATACAGCCAGAGAGACACACAAAAACAGACAACAGACTGACAAACAGGCACAGACACA
>JAQGAF010004371.1:0-14564 GCA_034687865.1 Kryphioiulus occultus
GGAGTTAACTCTCCGAAACGTAGTGCATCTTTGTTTTTTAATAAAGTTTGTATCTAATTTGATCGAGACGCAAGTATGTACAAATGTACAGCAGTATTTAAGATAATTTACAGATGTACACTATATTTCCTTATCCCATCTATCCACATTTTAAAAATAATTTTCCCTGTCCACCATGAACCTGAAAATGCAAAGGTCATACGCCATTGCAATGAATGTCATATTTATTGTTTATTTTATGAAAACAAGAGAGGAAACATACAGTCTCTTAAGGAAGCAGTAAATTTAGCTAATCAACTTTGTTTCAATATTATAAAACATGAAATGTTCAACTTCCCTGACTTTATCAGGTATAGAAATAAAATTTCCCTGACCACCCTGACCGCTGGAAATGCAACGATATGATATGTGCCAAAGTAATGAATGCTACTGCACATATATTTATGGATTAGGAGATAAAACAAAAAATTCATAACGAAATTGCAAATTTCAATTTGCTTTTTTTTTAAATTCACTGAAACATTACAGGGTTCCCCCAGAGATTAAATTTTCAACTTCCCTGAGTTTTCCCTGAATTTTTTTGTTAAAATATGTTTTCCTGACCATCCCGGCTACTGCAAATGCAAAAATATGTTTATGCTATGCTATGCATGCTATGTTTATTGTTTATAGAATATAAACAGGAGATCAAAAAAATCATAACGAAAAAGTAAATTTGGATGATTAATTTTAAAAATAATTGACCATTTCTAGCAGTCATGACTTATTTCATTTAAATATTTCAGGGTGCCGCCAGCGATGAAATTTTCAACTTTCCTGACTTTTCCAGGTTTTAAAACAAAATTTTCCAGACTACCCTGACCGTTAACAATGCAAAAATAGGGCATATGGCAATATCAGGAATATTATAGTTATCGTTTATTTTATATTAACATGAGATAGAACAATAATTTCACAACGAAACGACCCATCTAATTTCCAGCAACAGTGTCTCATGTACAGGAGACAGAATACAAATTTCCATAAAGAAAGCGCAAATTTTGATTAGGTTTTTGTGGAATTGACAATTTCATTACAATTTCGGCAAAGAAATGCATTTCACCTCTTGATTTTTGCGTTCACCATTTGTGAACCCTTGTCAACAAATCAATACTTATCAATTAATTGAATCAATTACATCGCTAGTACGTGTATTGTTGAACATGTACATTTTGAACTTTGATTCGTTGAATTTATCTAACTTGAATTAAGGGTGTTGCCACAACCAAACATCAGACACAGTAATCCAGATTCCTCATGAGTAATGTTTTTCGAGCTGTCTTCAGGGGGGTCAATTAATAGAAACGTCAGTTAAATCTGCCCAGATGCTCAATTTTCAAATTCCCAAAAAAAAATGCTCATCAAAAAGTGCAACTGGGGAAAACATTAATCGCATAGTGCATATGGCCAAAAAATTCAATCAACGTTTTCGACGTTATAACTTTTAAATATATTAATTATTTTTGTGGATAGGGAGTCCATGTGCTCATTAATGAATGTAATTAATTTTTTTTTGCTAAGTGAGCAGCTGCCGATGAAATGTTAGGCTTCATTTCGCAGCTGCTAAAGAACGAGCTAGTGTACAGGGGTGCAAAAAATTGCGACCGACAAAAACTCGAAATGGGACATGGCTAGACGTTTATTTATCGTGTTAATAGCTCACTGACAAAATGTCGATTATCGATAACGACCCCTTAGCAATTTGTGTTCCGAATGGGTATAGAATGCCCTATTTCGCAGTTATGTGTCAAAATATTTTCCCACAGTGCAGTTGTGTATCTCACGAAACATTGGAGATACAAGTTGAAACCTCAAAAACGCCTTCATTTACACGCATATTGTTATTAGTTTTATTTAGATCGTATACAGGGTGAGGAATAAGTCGCCAACTAAAAGAAATTCATTATCTCGAACACGGTAAAGCCACCCTGTCATTATGAAGGGCACCAATTCTCAGCATACTCGAGATAGTTTCAAACAATTACACGCTTTTTCCTCACCCTATATAGTATTTGGCAATCGTCACTCAATTACACAGCTGTCTTAAAACGTTTTCGAGATATTTTCAAATAGTTAGGCAATTACAATGCTATCTATAGTGTTTTATAATGTTATAGACTTTTCCATCACATTGTACATTACATATTTGGCAATCATCATCCATCAACCAATTACAATGCTATCTCTCACCTTTTTAGAGATTCGTGTATTTTCAAATAGCAAGAGACTCAGACTCACCCAGCATATTTTGGCAATCGTCAAACAATTACCATGCTATCTCAACATTTCGAATATTTTCAAATAGTTACACACTATTACATCACCGTGAATATATTATTTTGGTAATTGCAAACCAATTACGATGCTATCTTTCATCTTTTCCAGATACATGTAAACCCACGTGTATTTTCAAATTGTTGTAGCCTTTTCCTCACCCTGTACATTGCATATTTGGCAATCATCATCCATCAACCAATTACAATGCTATCTCATGTATTTCAAATAGCTACAGACTAACGTCAACCAATAACAGTACAAACTTGCCGTTTTCAAGATGTACATATGGAGTTTTAAGAATTTTCCCTCACTCTGTATATTATTTGGCAATCGTCAACAGTTACCATGCTATCTCTCGACTTTTTCGAGTATGTTATTTGGTAATCGTAAACCAATTACAATGTTATCTTTCATCTTTTTCAGATACTTGTATACATGTACTGTATATGTAGACCCACATGAATTTTCAAACTGTCATAGACTTTTCCCTCACCCTGTATATGCACGTATAGAGTATAGTCAGAAACTATGTACTAAAACACACAATAGTCAATGGGTGTATTTCTTGCATTAATTAATCACATCCTAGTGCTTAATTAACACGAGAAATTGACCCATAAATGTTTTAGTACATAGTGGCTGACTATAGGTGCAGTTACCCTATTATATTGCAAGCTGTAATTGCACATCTTCGTAGTTTTTGGCATTCGTGAGTGTTTTGACCTCCGAGATCGACCTTTTCTTCTGGAATTAACTTACTGAAATAAAGGAAAGCGACTTTCTCACTGCTCATTTCTATCTCAAGTAGTTTACGATACAAGTGCAAGTGCTGGCTAATGCTGACAAGCATCCAAGCTGTCTCTGGGGCAGTTTTCGTGCTCAAAAGTGACGTTTCGGTTGTCTGTTTTTATCGTGGAGTGGCATCTGGGAGTTGTTGTAGTTGTTCACACTAAGCGCCGAATCGTGCTGCTCCGTGTTTGGCTTTTTTTTTTTCACTCTTTTTTACGTTCGAGTGGGCGTTGTGTGGAGTTTGTGCAGTTTAGCGTATACACAAATGCTGCTTGAATTGGTGATAAGGCGAACGAGATTGGCACTTAACCAGAAATCGCCTTTCAATTCAACAAACTCGCTAATCGTGTTGCTCAATTTACGAGCCAGGTCGACCCCCGTTGCAAATTGCCAGCAGCTTGGATTTTTTCGTGTTTTCAAAATCTGCCATTATTATTACACGCCTATCGCATTACCTGATAAAACGCCGAATTCGTTACCCGTATCGAATCGTGGACGAAATCGCTAACATGTACAATGTAGCTACTAAGACTCACCTTCGAAATAACGTAAGATCCTCGAACATACTGTGTAGCTACTAAGATCGACTCACCTTCGAGATAACGTAAGATCCTGAAACATACTGTAACTCGAAAATTGACGTTTTCAAACGAAATATGATTTACTGTACACGTAGGCCTATTTTTATTCATAAAAATGGAATAAGGAATATGGAATCGCGGAATCACGTGCGCGCATATGGAATAAAATCTCGTGAAAAGAACGCGGTCACGTGACAGGCGACGTTTGACGCCCCCCAGCGCGTGAGGCTCTAAATTCAGCCAATGAGCGTGGCCGTAGCGGAACACTGGTTATATCTGATATACTTTCTAACTACTGTATGTATGTGCTTACGGATTATTTTTTATTTACATGTTCGTGTATAATCATTCAATTTTTTATTATTGTTTTTTTTTCTCAAAATTAGGTTGCGTTTCACAATCATAACACTAAATCCTCAGTTTGCGTTTATGTTTGGTCAACTCGTCATTATAATTTAATTTTTGCATGTTTTTACACAGTTAATTTTCAATAAAGTTTTTATAACTTCAAGATTTGTGGAAAAGTTTGGTTTCACCATTTAACAAAAATTAGCGAATATTAAACTCGTACGAGCTTTTATGCTTCGTGGTGTCATTACAGGTACTAACCTTTAATAAGACATTTTCAATTATTTCTGATTGTTGCTCATGCTATTGCACATTAATGCCCTTGTTGATTTAGTAACGCTTATTATGTTTTGTGTTTAAAATGCTCTAATTTACGTTATCCTTAATTAAGCTCTCATAATCGCTCTAGTTGTGCTCTTTAGATTTATTTTACTGGTTCTTACATCATGAAAACTCGAGCAAAAACTTAAGGAAGCTCATATGATTAGTTTTCCTAATTTATGCAGAAAAAAAAATTGTTTTTTGAAAAACTTATTCAGAAAAGTTTTTCAAAAATAAGTTGTTTATATTTCCTCCCATTGCTCAACTAGGTAAAATCAGGTGATTAATTGAACATCAGTTTTTATCTCTCCAGAAATTTAATAAGATCTATGATTTATTATTTCATAGCCAGCTAAATAAGCATTGACATCTTAAAATGCGTGAACCAATTAGCCATTTACAAACATCATTGCACAATTTATTGAACCCGTTTACGAAGTTTTTAATTCAAAAGCTTTTTTGGTCAAAACTAATACGAGTTATCTGCCTTAGCAGATCGGCAATTTTATACAATTTAATTACTAAAATTATTAACGCGTTCGTGCAGAATATCCTTAAATTTTACAAAATTAAAATACTGTATAACATATTAATTTTCAAAAGGTCAAAGTTTGGTGAAAGTTTTATGAATCTGGGAGTAAAAAAAACTATTTGATAATATCTGGTCACATTACATGTAGCTACGAATTGTACATCCAGTATTGGCAATTTTATTTTAATTTTATTAATTCTTAAAAGTACTAACTTATTCATGCAGGATATCCTAAAATTTAACAATTTAAAATAATGTTTTTATTTTCAGAGAATCATAGTTTGATGAAATCAGGACTTTATGAAACTGGGAATATAAAATAAAAGTATTTAATAATATCAAATCAGATTAGATTAAAGCGCAATTACAACTGGACAAATTACACCAGTGGGTGTACTGAACTTGATGGATAAGAGGTCACCCATAAATGACGTCACACTTTAATTACCAATTAACAAAACTTTCCATTCGAGCAAAAAAATTACCAAAGTCCCATCAAACTTCAGCCCCCTTAATACAATTTCCCCTTGCGTAGCATCGATTTAACTGGCCGTTATCTCAGCAACCAATCACGAAGCAGTTTTAATGCTTCAATTAATTGAAGAAAGCCATTAAGTTAATGTTCAATTGGATGAGTCGATCCAGTGATGCGCAACATTAATTAATGATGGGTTACCAGCAATGAACCCATTGCGAGCCTTTATCACTCTCTTTTTAATCTTTTTAATCCCTTAATTCAAGAGCTTCTCATACTGGTCTAATGTAAATTTTCTCTGGGGATTTGCTATTTTTTTTTCTCCTTTTTCTGCATGACAATTACAATTAGACTCGCTGGAGGTTCAGATAAGGCTGAAGATTTCGGGCCGAAATAACGAACAATTACCGAGCCCGACTCTTTCTTTCAACCCCATTATTTTCGCTTTTCAAAACTTCAGTAAAAAAGTTGGGCAAAAAAAAACTTCAAAAGATTAAATGGGAGCCGCACAATGCGAAATACCAGATATACCATGGTGACTACTAATTTATGAAAGCGAAATTCCCTGAGTTTTCCATGTTTTCCAGTGTCGTATCCTAATTTTTCCAGGATCAAAAATATATTTTTATGAATAAAAGCGTACCACAATTCTATTAAAAACAATACTTAGTAATAATAACAATAGGATGGCGACTTTTTTTTTTTGAAAAACTAGCTCTCAAATGGTAGGTTTTCAATCAACATTGCCAAACTCACATATTCCAATGATGGACATCGAAAAACCATCAGTAATAATAGATTTTAGGTATATTTTCCTCGAAATGTTGCTTTGAAAATAACAATATAAAAGAAATTTAGGATTTTTTTTTTCTAAAAACTAGATCATCAATTACGCAGTTTTAGAGCGTTTTTTTAAAATTTCAGAAATACCACTATTGGCAGAAATAAATAACTCCGCAAATAATGGATTTTAGGTGTTTCATAAATACTAACAGCAAAGGAAACAATTTTTTATTTGTTAAAAAAAAACTTTTTTTTAAAAAAAAATAAATCTCCAATAATGCATAAAGCAAAGTAATTTAGGTGAGCCACAATCAAAATGTTCGGAAAAACTTAATCATAAATACTGAATTTTAGGGGAATGGCAGAAATGATTACCAGACCAATCATTTTGCTGATATCTTAGTATTATAACCATAAAACACAAAATGCAATTTTAATACGGAAAGTTCCAGATTTGATAAATTCAAAATTCCCCGAGTTTTCCAGATTTTCCAGGTTGACTATAAAATGCCCTTAGGTTTCCAGACTTTCCCGGTTTTCCAGGTTGGTTGTAACCATTAACATGGGAAGGCTCGTTTTGGCACAGTTTGGCAAAGACAGCCTGATCTTTTTGTCGCACCCTGTGCTAATTATTCTAATACCTTCGTAAATAACTCCGAACAACTCCAAATATTTAAAACGCCGAGGACAGATGTCGACTCCAGTGAACGTGAAAATAAACACATCGAACTGAAAGCCCTCTATGGACAAGTTGGAGAAAAAAAAATGTAAAAATAGTCGAAATTCGATGTTTTTACGTTCCAAAAATACTTCAAAATGTGCTGAATTTCATCGTTTTGCTGATGGAGTATGGTTAGCTGTCCCTCTTTTCAATAATAAATTATAGCAAAAACTAAGCAGACTGATGGATTGCCTGCTCTTCAAACACATGTTTGGGAGAATGATGATATCAGCGCTAAAATACAGGGGTTACAGGGCCGGCAGATGGCGCTGCATTATGCATACCCTCATTAACAACATAAACATGGTACTAATGAATTGTTCTTGGTTTGAATGTGATCAATTGCTCTTGTTCAATCAGATTTCCTCCAATTCGATTTGCATCCAGGTTTTCTCTGCATATATTATTGATGTGTTGTTGAGCTTTCAAATTCAAACGAATTAAGGAATTAAATGGTAAATAATGTAGTGGTGCGCGGCCAATTCTTGATAAAACGCTAGTAAAACGGTTTTTTTTTGCAAACAGCCAACTGCAATTCCAGAAATATCATCACTACTGAAACATGGTTTAGTGATTTGAAAAAGCTTTTTTGCGAGCATTTGATGTCTGATCCATTCGAAACTAAATTATCCAAAGACGAAAAACTACATAATTAACGAGATAACATTCTGCGATATTTATCTGGATTTATCTCAGCTTTATGTAATGCTCACATTTCTTGGAAACAAAGTATCAGTCTAATTTCCAGGAATGTACAGGGTGCGCCAGAATAAACTGACTGTTTTTAAATTAAAATGAAATAATAAATACATAATATTGCTCAACGAAATTAGGTTAAACAAAAAATAAGAAGAATTCTTGTATATAAACATGTAGATAAGCAACGATGGAATACATGTATAAAGATTATGCAAATTTGGTGTAGGCAAAAAAAGCTGAAGTTTGTCCAAAACTTCACCATAATATTAAAAAAACGATTATTTATGAGTTTTGCGTTAAATGCTAAGGTTTCGTGCGGGGTACATGTATACTATCAGAATAGTCCCAGCTTCAAGACATACTATACAACCCTATTAGTAGTTACTTGGACATACATGTACATGTACAAGAATATCGAAATTTACAATTTCCATTTTTTTTTTCACGTTTACATTTTCGTTATTTTACTTCGTCGTTTTGCTTAACATAACATAACCCAGCATGTGGTCTACGAATTTATATTACTTTCAGAACCCTACGCTGTAAATGTAATTTCTTCGTAACCTTAATTTGCATCACAACAGTTTTATGTTTGCTGTATAGCAGGCTGTAAATTTAGCTCTGATAGCCAGAATAACAAATACAGTAGAACCCCCAAAGTTGACCACCTCCGTATCTTGACTCAATGGAAGGTGACCTCTACATGTTGACCACCTGCACCTATGTATGTTGACCACTTGGACAGTGACACACAATAGTAATTTACTATCTGTACGTTGACCAGCAAGGTCTCAACATGTAAAGTCATGGATGATTAAATTCATCGGCTGCTTGCAAAACTTATACTTTACACCGTACATTAGTGTTACATTACAGCGTTAAAATTCCAGTACTAATGTACAGTACGTGTAATTGCTGGATAAATTTGCAGCACATTAGCAATACTGGCACTGCATTATGAACATTTTAATAAGTTTATTCATGAATGATGAATGTTTACTGTAAGACGCAAGTACATGTAGTTCACGGAATTAAAATCCTGTGTCAGTACAAGCCTAGATCAACATGTTGACCACCTCCTTATGTTTACTAGTTTGCGACAGTCCCTTGGGTGGTCAACTTACAGAGGTTCTACTGTAATAAACAAGTCGATAAGTAGAAGGAGAATACGAAAAATGGTCGCAATCAATGATATGTCATCGATAGCGAAACCTCATCCGAAACCCAAATTACACTGGCCACAAAAACGGTTGAGGAAAAGCATTATCAAAACGAGTGCGTTTCGTACACCGTTCTGGGAATGTAATTACACACACATCCAGAGTACATTGTTCGCAATATTTGCTGAAAACCCCCAGAGAGGGAGAGAGAGACAGAGAGATTCGGTTGGGTTCACTTTTCCAGCTGTTTCCTTCGAGGGTTAATTTCCTGTGGCAAGCTGAAGCCCTTCGAGTGCAGAAAAGCCAACCAACCCGAGCATTGTTGGCACATGGCAGCAAAAACTGAAGGGGAAATTTTTTTTTTTCGTAAAACTAAACCTCAAATTGGGTGAAATTCTGGTAACAGAAGAGTGCATCTGTCACCATGAGGGTGGACGAGATTAGAAGCTGGGTTAACTGGCGTCCACCAGGGGGGTCATAGGGTGGCCACGTGTCCTAGGGGGTGATCTGAGTTGATGTGGCACGAGGCCACCCCCCTGTCGTGTCAAATGTGCCGTTTTACAGATTGTTCTCGTAATAGTCATCCTGTGAGGGTGGACTATTTTGAAACGGTTTTATCACTCACTTTTCTCACACCCGCTCGTCCATAATGAAGTACATCGTCGAAATTGAGCGTAATTAGCACGGGGGCCTGTTTCACGATGCTGAGAAACCAGTTGGATTAAAACAGCAAAATGCCAAAAAGAAAAGATGGCGATAGCATCAGGACGAGTAACTCGAAAGTGGATGTTAATGCGGCTAAAATTAGCATTAGCATTACGCAAAAAGGTACATACTATACCCTGTACCTACCGTGGGATACCTGCGGTTTTTGAATTAAAAATCCGCCCTTGTATGTTCATGTAAATTATCCACGCACCAAGTATGGAAATTTGGGGTTTGCTTGCCTCGGGATATCTGTAGATCGTGATGAAGTTTCGAGCCACGTTTTTGTCTACAACAATTAGAGGTTAATGGAAGAATGTTAAAATTCTTATTTGCTAATAAAACTAACTACCGTACATGTACGTAAGCTCGTACGATGTAAATACGAAAATAACTAGTCATTTGGGTCCGCATATTTAAAGACTGGTAAATCCAACTAAACTTGGTTAAATGTGGACTCTTTATGTCAAATGTTTAGTTGCCAACTAATACATTGTAGATAAACATATTCAGAAAGATAATTAAAACATGCCGTATTCAGAAATTACTGTCAATTACTGTACAGAAACAGCTGTACTAAATCGATAAAAACTCACCTAAAATAACGAAAGATCCGTATTCATAAGTCAAATTAATATTTTAAAACTAAATATGATGTTATTTATTTTACGCACGAAAAATGGAATCGCAGAATCACGTGCATATATGGAACAAGAGCGCGTGCGTAGAACGACGTCACGTTACTGGCAATGTTTCGCGCCTAACAAACTTGATGCTCTAAATTCAGCCAATGAGCTTGACGTGCATTTCGGAAAAATGGTGAAATTTTTAATTCAATTTTGTTTAAATTTTCAATTACATTTAATTCAACTTATAACTGAAGTTTTTTTCAATTTTCAGTTAATTCAATGCTTAATTAAGTTTTTAAAATGTTCTATTAATTCAATAAAATGTCATTTAAATAAGTGAATTCAATAAGTACAATTCAAAATGTCATTTATACCAGAAGTTGAATTTGAAACTGTATTGAATTAATTGAATATGTTGTTATATTATATTTCATTGTTTGATATTTGAATTAACTGAAAAAAACTCGAATTAAAAATTGAATTACGTGTAATTGAAAATTGAATTAAAAATTTGACCCCGCGTAAATGTATCCGATTCAATTCAACACAGTATCCTTCTGTCAGCAAAAATACATCATGTGGTAGGTGAAATCCATACACCAAAAGTATTGTATAGATATTTAGGTGGACTATAGCATCAGTGTTAAAATGAATTTCCATATCCTTTGGCTATCCTTTTTTTAGTACACATTTAGTACACTTTTGATACATTTTCCTGAAAATGTTTTGCAGAAATATTAATAATGACGAAAACACTGAGGATTTTTTTTGTATTTTCACGGACGATAGTTGTGATGTTTCACCATTACAATTATTGCATATTTTTGAAGAAACAATTCAAAATGGTTTTGAAAATGAAACTGTTCTGAATCTTTCTTAGAAAAAAACAAATGGGTAAACTGAATTTTTTCAACTTTTACAACGTACATGTATATCAATATATACTGTACCAGTACCTCCAGAATGTTTTGAAATACTGAACAAACGCATAATGTATTATAAGCTTACATGACATTCATGTATCCATGTACAGTATTGCGTAATTGCTGCGCAATGTGTTATTTATAATTTAAAAACGAATTATTATCGCGATTTAAACGATGAAATTGCTGCTATCTGTAAGGTCCTGCAACCGGTCATTAGTCCAGATTTATAGTAGAAACCCCCTTTAATTTTCGCCCCGAACTCGGGTTCGGGTTAACAGGTTTGTTTTATTGTCACCATCATTACTATTATTATTGCCGTTATTACTCCATTACATTTTCCCCATAAAACCCCGCATTCTGAGACCTTTTTGAACTTTTCTTACTTGTTAGTTTTGCGAAAAACAACGAAAACTGGCTTCTATGAATTCTCTCTAAAATTTCAACCTTTGCACGGGGTTATTCGGGCAAACCTTTCGACATATTTTTACGCTGAATTTGTCATTTACACGTAGCAAAGAACTCATTAACAATGTACTGTAATGCAATTTATGCCCTAGCAACAACAGAAGATTTTTTTTTTTCATTTCTTCTTTTCATCCAAGATGGAAAAATTAAAAGAAAAGCTTCATGAATATTCTTCCAGCGACGACATTTTGAAATGCAATTTCGCTCCCAGCCCTCTTGGTGCGAAAATTTATGGCTGGAAATATTTGAGAAGAAAAGAAGTCGAGAATTAATAACCAGGGGGCGCGTTTCAATGAAAACCACATTGAGCAACAACGTGTTCCCCTTTTCTTTCCAGAGCTCAATTTGAGTTATTTATCCAGCAATTACAGCAGCAGTCAAAAATGCGGTTTTACGTTTGGACCCACTGCGCTGAAACTAACACATATTCGCGAGCAACAACCTATAAAACCGCTGCTACTTATAGCAACGACTACACCTGCCATGTTAAAATTGCAAAAATACATACGTTATAAATAGCGTTTAAATACGCAGAAAAACGAGATACACGTTTACCCCACCAAAACGCTAAATTAGCTTTCTGCATTACTACACTTACTAAAAATAGCTGGTTTGCCTCGTGTATTTAAAAATTGAGAAAAAAAAATTTCAAAGTCGAAAGTATATTGCCAGAAAATAACAGAAACAAACAAAAAATAAAATAAATAACACGAACAAATAAATCAAAAAGTAGTCATAAAGAAGTAAAAATTTTAAACATTAAACAGCTGAGATTGTCATTATTTTTCATAATTATTTTTAGCACTAATATCAAGCCTAAAATTGATTAAAAATAAAGGTCTGTACTGAGAAAACTATTTGGGGGCGTTCAATTAAGTATTTTGTCATCATCTTAAGCCAAATGATGAGTCATAATTTTTTAAAAATTTGATTTAAAATTTAAATGTGGTGGTTTTTAATAAAAACTACTATTTTGTTGCGATTTTGTTATTCAGTTATTCAGTATTATTTAGTTTTGCAAAAAAAAAATCCGAAAACATTTCACACATATTAAGAAAAACTACTTGGGATAGTTCAAGAATTATGTCATCGTCTTAAGGGGTTGGCCAAATAATGAGTTATTTTATTTTTAAAAAATGTAGCTTAAAAAATTTTAAAAAAAATCAGCGGGATTTAATTTAAACCATTTTAATAAAAAGTACTATTTTGTCTCGATGTTTTGACTCAGTGTCAAAATTGATTTTTCCTTAGAAAAAATTTAAAAATCAACTTTCCAAATTGGTGTACATCTTACAACTTTTAGGATTTTATGGAGGGCGAACCTAAGGTGACTTAGTATTCCACTTATTGACCTTAAATAAGATATGTAAACTTTAAAAAAGGTCACAACTTTGCTTCTTAAGAGTCTAAGATCCTTACTTGACATAACTGTTACTATGTCAACACTAGCTTGTTACCTCTTAACTTTCTACATGTACTTGTTTGTAAAACTTGCTGAAATTTACGTCGTTTTTTACCTTTTATAATATTGATTTTTATCATTTCATTTGAAATTGTTCAACCGTTGCGTTACTTTCAGCAATAAACATTATTATCATAATCGATTTAAATCGGTTACACAAAGGCGAAACAAATTCAAACAACAACAACATTTTGCAAAATGCTCAAATTTTTTCCATAAGAATGAATCTGGCATTATAATCAGGTTGAATAGCTCTTGGGCACGGTTTGCAATCTCATCTCAAACTCAAAGTCAAGCTGGTATGCGATCAGAAAGGTAAATTTAGTAATTACAATGTTTTACAATGTTGAATTTTGTAGTTTTCCAGGGTGCTTATCACCATACAGCGTAACTCGACGATGAAACATGGAACATTTCGTGACAAGTGTAGTTGCGTGAAATTAACTAAAATCCACTTAGGATTTCGATGTTGCATTTATCTTTACGAGTGTTGCTGAAACTCGTCCCTCAGCTATTAAAACATGTGCCAAAGTGTTGCGTGTGCGCTCAGCCACCCATGGCAGGTGGTGGGGGACATTTAATTGTTATTTCTAGTTATCCGGTTGACAACAACAACAATGATTTGTAAAGGTGGTGGTGGTGGTCAGTGGCACGGAGACGAGGGTTTCGCCAGGAGCCAATGGCTACTTGAATTTTTGGCAGGTGTTCACAAAGGACAAAAAAAATACCTAACCAGCATTCAATGCTCATATTTTGCGCGAGATTATGAGTCCACTTTGAGCGACTGGTCAAGAGTTGGTAATTGCACTGTACAAGTTGAATTTAGCGATCGTGTCGACAAGGAACGCTCACTTTATTTTCCCTTGTATTCTGGAATTTAATTAACACCCATTGTTGCGGTTTTCTATTGTTTTCAGAATTCTGGTTTCATTGATTCGGTAGTTATATTAATTTTGCTTTCTTGTTTGCTGTATTTTTTCTGAAATTTTGTTTTTATTATTGCTCTCCTTGTTTTTCTGTAACCTGGGTTAACTGACCCAAATAGCATCATGGTACAGTGTGACACCCTGTACATTTCTGTATTTTGAAACGAGATGGTAGCTGTTTGAATTCTGAAATGTTAAGTCGCAATTTCAAATTAAAATAACCTTTTCACAGGGCTATCATACACTCAAGGCAACATGTGTAACTGTAACTAAAACTTGACAAACTGCATGTTGTTCACAATGATATGGAAGGCCTTGAATTCGTGAACACTTGAATGGTTCTATGAACAGAGATTTGGGTTTAATTATAGTGATAAATTTAGCCTTTTAATTTACACACAGTTGTGCATGACTGGCTGCAAGTCTGGTTAACTGTCCAGAGATTACGTTTTTGACAAAAATAATTAAAACTAAACTTGAAATACAAATGTTAGCAGTACCTGACATATTCTCAAAACGAGCATTTTTAAAAAGTATACAGTGTAAGTTATTTTGTAGTTCCAAAGCGTACATGATTGGGCCAGAGCTTATCATTTTCCAGAGACTAGATGTCAGAAATGTACTACCATGTACATGGACGTGTTCGAAGAACTTAACGGGAAGTTCCCCTCCCACCCCTGCCATGTTAAAAAATTGAAAAATTGTATACATAACATCTCTGCGAAT